>VDFB02369043.1:0-12727 GCA_007258455.2 Sequoia sempervirens | reverse complement strand
CTCTACCCTAAACCCTTAACACTTAAACCCTAAAACCTTAAACCCTCTACCCTCTACTATTAACCCTATAAACTCTATCTCTATCAAACTCCCTCTCTCTCTCAAGTGTCCCCCTCCTACCCCCTTTGCCTCTCTCAGGTCTCTCTCTCAATCACTCCCTCTCTCTATCTCTCTATCTCCTACCTCATCTCTCTCTTTCAGATCTCTCTATCTCACTCACTCACTCAATATATCTCTCTCCCCTCTACCCTTAACCATCTACCCTCTATCTTTCTCACACTACCTCCCTCCCTCTCTTTCACTAACTCCCTCTATCTCTCTCCCATCTACCCTTAACCCTTAAGCCCTCTACCCTCTACTCTCTCTCTCAAGTCTCTCCCTCCTACCCCCTCTCCCTCTCCTAGGTCTCTCTCTCTCCCACTCCCTCTATATCTCTCCCTCTACACTTAACCCTAAACCCTAAACCCTTAAACCCTCTACCCTCTACCATTAACCTTATACCCTTTATCTCTCTCCCACTCCCTCTCTGCCCCTCCCTCCCACCCCTCTCCCCCTTCTACCCCCTCTCCCTCTCTCAGGTCACTCTCTCACCCACTCCCTCTATATCTCTCCCTCTACCCTTAATTGTAAACTCTAAACCCTCTACCATTAACCCAATACCCTATATCTCTCTGCCACTCCCTCTCTCTCTCTCAAGTCTCTCCTTGCTACCCCCTCTCCCTCTCTTAGGCTCTCTCTCAATCACTCCCTCTATCTCTCTACCCTCTACCCTTAACCCTTAAACCAATCTCTACCCCTTAAACCCTCTCGCCTCTCTCTCTCTCTCTCTCTCTCTCTCTCTCTCTCTCTCTCTCTCTCTCCACCACCTATTGATCTCTTAGGCTCCTCTTTTCACTCACTCACTCCCTCTATCTCTCCCCACCATTAACCCTCTACCCTCTATCTCCAACCCTCCCTCCCTTTTCATTGATTCTACCCCTCTCCCTCTACCCTTAACCCTAAACCCTTAACCCTCTATCAAGTCCTCCCCTCCCACCCTCTCTCTCCCACCTCGTGTCTCTCTCTCTCCCCACTCACTCACCTCTATATCTCCCCCACCCTTAACCCTAAACCCTAAACCCTTAAACCCTCTACCCTGTATCATTAACCATATACCCTCTATCTCTCTCCCACTCCCTCTCTCTCTTAAGTGTCTCCCTCCTACCCCCTCTCCCTCTCTTAGGTCTCTTTCTCTTTCTCACTCACTCCCTCTCTATCTCTCCCCTCTACCCTTAACCCTTAAAACCTAAACCCCTAATCACTCAACCCTTTATCATCAACCCTATACCCTCAACATTAAATTATCAACCCTCTACCCTCAACCTTAAACTATCAACCCTAATCCCTAAACCCTTAAACCCTATCTCCTCCATCCCTCTCTTTCACTGACTCCCTCTATTAAGGGAAATCACTAGTCCAATGTAGCTTAGAGTGATTTGGTGTATTTGGGTGCAAAAGAGTACCATCCCTAGTGTAAATGTACCCATATAGATGTGTTGGAATAGTTTGTTTAGTTGTATGAGTTGTAAAATGAAATTTGCATCACTTTGCAACTTTACACTACTTGCATTTAACAACGTTTTCCTCAACTAAAACCTCATCACCATAGAAAAATGCCTCAAAGATAGAAAAAACTGAGAGAATTTATTATAGAGGGTCCAAACATGTTCCCATAACCTTAGATAGAAAGTCTGAAAGCATCATGGTTTCTAATAAATAGCCCTTCAAAGATTGCTTCCTTTTAGTACTTTGGACTCCTAAAGGAAATTGTTAGTCTAATGTAGCTCGAAGTGATTTGGTGTATTTGGGTGCAAAAGAGGAACATCCCTAGTATAAACATACCCATTCATACAAGTTGGAATAGTTTGTTTGGTTGTACAAGTTGCAAAACGAAAGTTGCACCACTTTGCAACTTTACACTACTTGCATTTGATAACTTTTTCTTAAACTAAAAACTTGTCACCATAGGAAAATGCCTCTGAGATAGAAAAAAATGAGAGAGGTTATTTTAGAGGGTCCCAAAAAAATCCCATAACCTTAGACAAATATTTTTTAAGCATCATAATTTGCGAGAAATAGCCCTTCAAAGATTGTTGTCTTTTAGCACTTTGGACTCTTAAGGGAAATCATCAGTCCAATGTAGCTCAAAGTGATTCAACATATTTGGGCACAAAATAGGACCATCCATAGAATAAATGTACCCATCTAGATGTGTTGGAACAATTCATTTGGTTGTACGAGTTGCAGAACAAAAGTTGCACCACTTTGCAACTTTACACTGCTTGCATTTGACAACTCATCACCATGGGAAAAAACCTCTAAGATAGAAAAAATTGAGAGAGTTTATTGTAGAGGGTCCCAACAAAATCTTGTAGCCTGAAACAAAAATTTTGTAGGCATCATGGTTTTTGAGTAACAACATGTCAAAGATTGTTTCCCTTTTGCACTTTAGACTCATAACAAATTTCGCTTGTTGAATGTAGCTCAAACTACTTCGGCCTATTTGGGTACAAAAGGGGACCATACCTAACCTAAACGTACCCATCTAGATGTGTTAGAACAGTCGATTTGGTCATAGAAGTTGTAGAACAAAAGTTGCAGGAAAAAACTTCTAGGATACCAATGGTATAATTACCATAACTTATTCAAATCTCCACAAAGTTTGACCAAACCAAAGGCATTTGAAAGTTTACTCGATTATCTGCAAATCATAATGAGGAAATATAGACCATGCAAAATCAAAATACCAACAAAAGATGTAGGAAAATCACAAAATTCTTCTTCCTCAAAGATGCAAATTCTAATTTTCAAGTTTTCCAACCCTAAGGTCATGTTTACAAGATTTATTTATGCCTTTACACTTATTTTTCAACCTCCAACTGAACTCCATCTAACTTTTAACAACATTTCAAAAAGTAGTCATTACAATTGAAAAGTTGTCATTAACAACATTGACAACATTTGGAAATTTTTTACATCTTTTACCCAAACGACCCACAAACTTCCAAAATGACTCTAAATGATCAGTAATTTTCTCATTTTTGCATTGTTTTCTGAGAATTCAAGGCTCTGTATGAATCCGTACAAGCATATCTTGTTCTAACAGTGATTGGATTGGATGTAGGACTTACTTTGAATCTATTCTCGTGGAATTACTTTGAGTTTCAAGCAACTTAGAACTAGTTTTTTGTAAACGGGTCTGTATTTGCTAAATCAAGGGTTTGAGAGGGTAATATGATGAAATAGGCCATTGCACATATTGTACTTGTATCTTGATGGAATGGGCCTGGTTGGAGTAGGTGTAGGTGTAGGAGGAAGAATTTAGTGTTGGAAAAGTTATGTGAGGAGGTTTAGTAGAAACGTACAGTTTTAGGCCTTAAAAGCAAGGTTAGAAGTGGTGAAAAGAAGATATTGCTTGAGAAAAAGGTAGAATAGGTTGGAAATAGTGTGATCATGTGAATTTTGATGAGATAGAAGGTTTTAAAAGACAAAGGAGGTCATTTGTATGTTTGGGCATGAAGCCCTAGTTGAGAAAAATGGTTTTTGAATGGAAAAGTGAGGTTTAAGAGTGTAAAAGTGGGTAAAGTTTGGGGATAGCATAATTTGAAGGATTATTAAGCTTTTGTGGTCTGAATATAGAATTTTTGAAGTGGTTTCAGGGTTGTATGTGGTCGGGAGAGGGGTTTTACGATAAACCCTTGGCTATTTTGTGAAAAATGAGGGTTTCAAGGAATGGGACTCTAGAAGGTGAATTTTAAACTAGAAGTTGGAGAAGTTGTGGTTTTAGAGGAAATGTAAGGCATTCCTAGTCATATCTTTGGTTGGTAGCAATTTTGAAGGTGTGGTCCTTTGTAAAAATGGGCTAATTGGAACCCTTTTTAGCATAAAAGCTTAGTTTGTGAGGAGTTGGTCCAAAGTGAACATATGATATTTCTTGATATGTTTGGGTTGGGCATAATGGGTGCTCAAAAAAGGTGCATAGTTTGTAGGTTTATTAGATGTTTTGAGAGTTGAGATCAAAAATACATATTTGGACACCTACTAGGTGAGTAGGTTTGAATTCTGGAACTTGTGGAGTAATCACCCTTGTTAGGGATTGAAAGTTGAATGTTTGATTTTTTCAAGTGAATTTGAGTTTGGATAGTTGAGGACCTCCATGTTACTGTATCAAATATGAAATATGTAGTGTGAGACAATGACATTTGTGAATTTAAACTTTAAAGTTAAAATATTAAACTTTACCATTGTTCTTGTCTTTAAAGTTTTTTAAACTATATAATATAACCATAATATAACTAAGAAATATATGATATAATTTAACCATTATTCATTATTTTTTATTGTGAACTATATGATATAACCATTATTTTTTATGCTATTGTACATTGATATTTAACCATTGCTCAAGATTAAATTTTTGAAGAGTTTAAACATGCACATGAGGAACAAATTATTTCAATTCTCAACTTTTGTATATCAAACTATCCAATAATCAAGTGTATGTCCATATACAAAAATGGCATCAATTCCAACTCGAATAAAGTTTTACAAAAATTGGCATATTCCATCTCGATATCTATTCAAAATATACATGCCAAAATATCTATCTCATCCTAAACTACTGGTGGATGATCAAAATGGACCCTCTTTGAAGCACTCTTTGGCTCTAAAAGTAGCTGCACAAGAAAAATTCAAACCACAATAGAGATTAGTTATATTATATAATTTAAAATTGAATAGTTAACATCAAAATCAATATACATTGAATTATAATTGAACCCTAAAATTGAAATCTTGATCACCTCATTTATACATCTCTTCAAAGGGTTAGGAGTCCTAGAATATTCCCTTCTCAAAGAACTAATCAAACCAACTTTTGAAATGTCAATCTATATATGTGAAAAAAATGTAAAATTTATACAAGTTAGCATACAATTGTCGGTAATAGGAACATATTTACAAAACAAAAAATAAAATAAACACATACCTCTTTAGGAATCTCTTTTTCTTTATCTACTTGAGGTGTTTCAACACCTCCTCCTTGAGGCATTCCAACACCTACTCCTTCAGGTATTATGACACTTGTCAACAAGGATGTGTAGCTCATAACTGCCTATACATAAAAATGGCAAGTATATGAAACTACCAATCTATGTCGATGTATGTATAATTACTATAAGATCTTAAAAATCTTAATTCAATTGAATTTGAGTTCAATTACCTTTCTCTTATCTACCATTGCACCTCCATAGTCTGGATAGTGTTGCACCTCGCTCGCACTAGGTGTTTCCTTCAAGAGGAAAGTAAGATAAACATCTAAGTTAATATATAATTTCATTAATGACAATTCAAATGACAAGCAAGTATATAATAAAAAAAGTGTAAATGAGTGAGTGTGAAAATATATACCATGTGCATGTCAAGGCTAAATGAAATGGCCTTGAGGGTGCTTTTAGTAACCTGTGTAAGCTCCCCCTATGACATCAACTATTAAATAGACCATGTAAATTAATATTAGTACTTGATACTATCTCTTATTAATAGTCATTTAAAAACAAATGAAAGTAATGAATTTACAACTTAAATCTTACCTATGTAACTATTCCAAGATAGAATTTCTAGAGAATAATGAAAGAGTTTCGTGAAGTTTCTCCATTCTTTGGGAATGGGAAGTTCTTACAATTTTCCTTCTAGATGAGGATAGGAAAGGGATATAACTCAGTGGTAGAGTGTCACCTTGACATGGTGAAATTCATCAGTTCAAAACTGATTATCCCTAGACCTAATGTGAGTTCTTCTCTTTTTATTTATGTTCGCTCATTTTTATATCGTAAAAAAAAGAGGCTAGGGGGTTTACATTTATAATATATTAGTTGGAATGTCATTTTATACCCACCATAAAAGATAAAGTCTAATCTATCATTAGAAGGTTGATACGTATCAACATTTCAATGAACATTCTATCCTATAATGGAGGACAAAAACTCATAATTTTTCACATTGTTAGTAATATACATACATGTATATTTAACAATAATAATGGTGGGTATATCATTTGAAGTAAACAATACAAATTACTAAAAAAAATTTCAATGTCTTTCTTTGCTATTACTCTATCATATTATAACATTAGTATTTTCTAATAAGCAAAGTTGTTAATAACTTCATTTTGTTGGTGGGTGTTCCCTTATGAATTTACAACTTAAATATTACCTATGTAACTATTCCAGTGTCCCCCTATCTAGTAGGAGAAGACTCTACAAGGTGTGCTCTAATTCTATGTGTTTGATCTCCTATAACATCTTGTTGCACAGTTTTCACACACACTCCATTGAAAGCAGGGACCCTCTCTTGCTTTGGTCTTTGGTGCTTTTGATCCTCTAGTTTTGAAATTTGGTTGCTTTGAAGTGTGCTTGAATGATTATTCTACTTATGTGAATGACACCTTGAAGTAATACTTTGAAAATCCTAATTCTTGGGGATTTTTGGGTTTTCCTCTGGTTTTGGGAATTTTCTCCCTACACAAAAATCTCTGATCATCTTGAAAAACCAATAGAGACTGGTTTTACACCTTTTTTTTAGAGATTTTGGCTCCTCAGGGAAATTTGTCTTCTCTAGAATTTCTTGAAATTTCGTTAGGCTCTTGGATCCCCGAAATCGTTTGGGTTGTCTTTTCATTGCATTAATACTTCTTGTACGAACTCTGCAGCCTGTGTTTTATGGAGTTTAGAGCGAATTTTTGTTGAAAATTGGTGTCATTTTCCTTGCTTTGAATTTGGAGAAACTCGATCCTTGGGAAGTGTGTGTGAATCTTGTGTTTGAGCTTTGAATCACTTTCTTTGGTGACATCTTTCTGGTAACTTTTTCATTTGTTTGAGTGTGGAGATTCTTGCTAGTCACTATCCTCACAAATTGTTCTTCATCTATGGTATGTTCACAGTTCCTTTACTTTTAATTGATGAGTATGAATGACTTTATGGTGTTGTGGATGTGCTTTGAGTTTGAATTTTGGCATCCTAAGAGTCTACGAATTGAAACTAGGGTTACCCATCATTCTTTTAGATGTCTTCCCTAATTTTGATATTACCATCATTTGCTAAACTGATGATTCAATAGTGCCAGCCATTACTTAATTTGGTCTTTAACTTTGAATCTATGCTTAATGTCAATTAGTTTCAATTTGACCTAGGGTTCTTAAGATTCAGTGAAAGTGACACCCTAGGTGAATTAGAACCAATTTTGTTCCACTTGCATTCAATAACTATCTTGCCTTGGAGGTTTTAGAAGAACTTATCATGGTTACTTGAATAAGAGAATGAATTGAGATCTAAATTGTGTGATCATGGAAAAATCCTAGGGTTTCAATATTATAATTCATTTCCAATGCCATTGAATCATCATTGGATAAGCCAGAAAGTTGAGCCATTAATGAACAATCTAAAAGGAATGACATTTGAGCCCAAGTCCCCAAATTTGTGATCGTTCAATCAATTTTGGTAAAATCACAGTGAAATCAAAACTGTCAGGATTTCAAGTGCTTCATAGAATTCTGTCTCTACTAGAAATCCCTAGTCTTCCACCACTCCCTCATTTTCCCAAAAACATATGAAGTCTTGCCAATTTCATGGATTTTTGTCCCCAATGGAATTCACTAAAACCCTATTAGAAATGAAGAATTGAGGGAATGCATGAGTTAATATTTTGCATCACATGATTAATTTGAATGATTTAAAGATGTATCATGCCATTTCTTAAGTGATGATAATGATTAAATGATTTTTGGGTGAATATTGCTCCTCCACTAAAATCTGCCTAGCCCAAAATTCCCCAAGATTCCTCCCTGGCAAGAATTCCGTGAGGGGATTAAAAACCTGGTCTTTTAAAAGAAAAGATCTCTGTGATATTTTACAGAGATCTCAAGTATTGTTGGACTCATTTTGCAGTATGAATGTGTCATTTATGATAAGCTAACACAAATTCTCATTTTAGAAACTTATTGTGGTCCCTTTTTTATTGTAGGCTGAATCAAGCAAGGCCATTGTTGGTAGGGCTAAGGGAAAGTTAATGGATCCTAGTAATGAGGGAGTTCTTGTCTTAGAGGCTGAAAGAATCAAGTTGGACATGGAAAGAAAGGTTCCTGAGAGCAAGTTGGCTTCCATCTAGCCAGAAGTGACAGATACAAATGTAGGAAAGTGGGATTATGAAGAGTTCAAGGCACGAGTGGTAGTGGAAGACCCTCCTCTATTAGAAAGAACAATGGTAAGCTTTAGGTTGGCTCATGTGGCTGGATTTCTTTCTATGGTGCAGTGCTATGAGTTCATTTTGGAATGTCCTAGACACTATGATCTGAGCACATGAAGGGTGAAAAGTCCACAAGGAAGAGTGCTCACAAATTTCTCTCCTATTTTGGTGGCCCAAACGTTTGATATGCCAAAAAAATCCGATGTGGCACAATTTGATATTGATGTATAGCCAAGAAGTACTATGCAGAGGATACAAACAAGTCTTTACAAGTTATCAACTCTTGGTTGGAGAAACCTAAGGCACATATTTCCAAGATACTAAAGCAATTGTTCAAGGAAAAACTCAAGTCAAAGTACTATGATACAATCACTCTTCTCAGCAAAGTGATGGGTTTAAAGAGTGCAGGAGTATTTGAGAGTTGGATGTTTTACATAATAGTAAGAATGGAGCAGGATGTAGACTATCATTGGGTAGGTATAATTAGTGCCATGATCCATGAACAGTTGTGCAATGTACTGCAGACCAAGAGCTTCACCATGACATCGTACTTGGTCTATGCCTTGGAAAGATTCCATCCATACAAGGGATTGAGAACTCAAGGGGTTTTTGGTCAAGATGTGATCTATGAAGTCTACCCCCAACTACATTTGGGAAGTTCTAGCTATAGATGGATGAATGATGCATTCACCATTTACATTGCAAGGTTACTCCAAGGAGTAGAACATGTGAGAATTTCTGATGCTTCTAAGGAACTAATCTAGAGGTATGGAGAATTGTTCATTCAGTTTCCCACCTTCTGCTACATTAGGATTGATGGTTTTCAGAGAGCTCCATACAGATTTCCTAGGTACCCAACTAATCACCTCATACTTTTAGAGGTTAAAAGGAAAATTTCTAACTTTGATGACATTTTGAAGAAAGACATGCACAAAACTGGTTTTGAAAATTATTTCCCATTGAAGGTAGGAGGCAATGAGGCTTGTCCTTCTTCAATCACAACACACACCTCTGAGGAAGAGATGGATACTCTTGGATTTGCATTCCATTCCAAGAGTTTTAGATTTGATAGGACAAGAGGAGCTCAAAAGAGAGCCAACAAAGACTTCAAACACAAAGATGATATTGAGAACTATTGGGCTAGCTGTAGAGATGTGTTTGAAGTTCTAAGAAATAAGTTCTCAAGGTTTCCTACCCATCTAATCAAATTATATAGCATTAAGGCCATCCCATACCAAGTTGATGATGATGGGGAGCTAATTCAAAACCATGATTATGAGCCCATCAAGGATAAGGCAATAGGTGAGATTGATTGGTTGGAAGAAGAAAAGATAGAGTTGGAGGAAATCAATGCTCCTATTATAAAATATACCAAGTTATGGATCAATTATAAAATTTGGGAATTGGACAATGGAGGAAAGAAGTACACATATGATCTAATGGGAAACCTAGAGTCCCAATCCACTTCTAAGGAAGATGAGCAAGACCCAAAGGGTAAAGAGAAGGTTGGTTATCCCTTTAAGAACAAAATAAAAGGATTCCCAATAGAGGTTGAGGAAGAGAAGAAGAGGAAGCCTATTTGCAAGAAGAGGAAAATTGCTTCCAAGGAGAAGACATATGCTCAAGAGGAGAAGCATGAAGAAGAAGGGGAGAAGGATAGTGTCCCTGTGCCTAAAACAAGAAGAGTAGCTAGAACTTCAAGGAAACAAGATGGGCAACCTAAGGGAAAAAGTGAAGACACAAGACCATAATTGATAGATGTTGAGAGTTCTAGGGAGAAGACACAAGTTTACACCAGAAAGGCCAGAACTCCTCCAAAAGAAAGTTTGGTGAGAGAGGGTGCTCCTGCAATTTCCCCTACTACACAACAACAAGAAGACACTCTTGCCCCTCCTTCAAGTTTAGAATTACATGATGAAGAAAAGGAACTGACAGAAGCTACTAGTGAGGATATCCATCAAAGTGAGGAAACAAAGGAATTCAAGGATGAAGACCTTCATAGTGCATAAGAAAAAATTGGTAATATCTTGTAGTCTTCTTTGGTTTCCTACGAGGACTCACCAGCTGGTGATGAAAAAGGAAAGTCTATGGAAAAGGAAGAGGCACCTGAGAAAACTCCTTTTGCAATTCAAGTGGTGATAAAGACACTACACTAGGAGGAAAGTCAAAATCCAGAGGATGATATGGAAAAAGATAAAGGGGAAGATAAAAGTGAAGAGGTCCCCTCAGTATAGAACTTAGATGTTGAGTCCTCCAAGGATCAACCTAAAAAGGAGAAGTTAAGTGAACAACAATCAGATGTCCCTACTCTTCGATGGCTTAGTGATAGATTGAAGAGAAAACAAATAGTTGTAGATGATACCCCTCCCAACTGGGATGAATTCATAGCTAACATTCGAAAGGGAAAAGAAAAGAAGAAGGCTAAGGTGATTTCTAAAATCACTAGAGATGAGGCAGACAACAGGATAATCCATATTGCTACTCCTTGATATTATGCCATTTAGACAATAAACTTGGGGCCTACAAGCAAGGATCAAGAGAAAGAAGAGTTTAAAGAATCCTCTTAGGCCATCCTAAGGAGGTTCGATAAGGAAACAAAGGAGAAGTAAAGACTGCAAAAATAATTGAATGATGTGTATAGATATGTGCAACACCTACTGAAGCCTCTACAGGTTATGGGAAGTGAAGGAGTTACCCCTAAAGTATTGTTACCTAAAGAGGCATTGAGTGAGCTCAAGAAGATGAAGGGTTCCACACATGCTACTCATGAATGGTTGCAAGGAGTAGAACACTGAGGGGATAGCATGATCAAGGACATCCTGTCAACTTGTGGAGATGCACATAGGTCATTTGAATGGCTACAAAATGTGTTGGCACAAGACAAGGAGGATGTGGATCTTCTCCTATAGAAAAAAAAGACCATCATGGATTACACTGAGGGGATATTGGAAAGTGATGGAATCCTACCTTCCTCAAAGGTTTCAGAACCTTGGGAATGGTATGATTCATTACAGATTAAGCAAAAAGTTTTGAAGAGAATCCACAAGCAGGGACAATAGGTAGGAAATGCATTGACCAACATTTACAGTAAATGTATTTCATTATTTAAAATCATGATTGGAAGGAAGAAGTTTTCACCGAAACATTTGAGACTAGAGAAATTAAGGAAATGGTGTCATGAAATTTATTCCCCAATTGATGATGGTCCAATCACAACCCACCATTTAGATGATGCATCCACCTATATTGTTGTCATGGAGAAATACCAAGATCTCAAGGTGGAATGAGACATGGTCGTCAAAGAATCAAAGGAGGAGATTAAATATATTGAGAGGAAATTTAAAGTGTTAATCACTCCACCTTTGGTCAACCTAGATGATATTTTCCTTAAGGTGCAAGATAAGTTGGATTGAGATAAAGACAAGTGGCCAGGTAATGAGTTATTAAATCAAAATTTGTGCTTCCCATCAACTCTCCTTCATATTCTACATGCATTGGACTGAGTTGCATTGGAGAATCTAGGCCGACTTGGAAGAGTTTCAAGCATTTAATGCAATATTTTATTTTATTCTAGAAGCTTTCTAGGTTGACTTGTTTGTGGCCAATTATATTTTGGGCCAACATATCATGAATCTCTATAAGTATGGCATCTTTCCTCATTTGTAAAAGTTAGATAGAAAAGAAGATAATTAGACTTTGAAGCAAGTAATAGAGTAAAGGTTAGAGCTAGGAGTTAATTTCTGAAGCAAGTGTTGTAACATAGAACACTGGGATTGTTGCTACTATTGGGTGATTTAATACAAGTGAAGACATTGTGCCTTGGTGATCTCTCTTGTGTTGATTTATCTTGCATGGTTCTTATGGCTCTATATTTTCAGATTGCTTAAAGTTATTTGATATATGTTAGATATAAGGTTAGAAATGATTCAATGGTGTTTATGGTTTGATTCTTGAGGTGTTTGTAGCAATCCCTGGTCCATACTTTTTGTAACTGGTTGATTTTGAGTTGCTTTTTAAAGTTAGCCTAGACCTTATATTCATGTGCTTAGTTCAATTGTGAACATTTGTTTATTCATTTCAATTGCAAATGAGGTTGGTTTGAATGAATAATCATAATTTGAAAAAAATTAACTCCTTATAAGATTGCACTATTTATGTAAGATTGCAAATGAAATCTACGTTAAACAAGAATTAGTTTGAGAGATTGGTCCATTTCAATTATTTCCTCATTTGCATTGTTGGTCTTAGGAGTAGTTTTAATCTTAGAAATCTCTCTTAAACCCTTATCTTTTGCTATTTATTTTATCATTTAGGTTAGATTTAGGATTTCAAGTATCACCATATTACAAAATCTAATAAGTTCTAAGATCTAGCATTTGTTTGTAAAGCCCCTTGTGATTACCAACATTTTCACATTTATGACTAAGTTATTTTTGCATTGTCAAGA
>VDFB02369042.1:0-26104 GCA_007258455.2 Sequoia sempervirens | reverse complement strand
TCCTCGGTCAGATACTATAGTCGCAGCTCCCCTAGCAGACATGCATCCAAAAAGTAGAACCATTAACAAGGCATATGAACTGTTTGACAGAATACCTGAAAAAGATGTTATCTCATGGAGTGCAATGATTGCAGGGTATGTACAAAATGGGACGGTTAAAGGGCTTCAAAACATTCAAGCAAATGCACTGGCGTGGTGCCAATTTCAATAAACCTCGCCATCCTTCCTGCCCTGTGCTAAAATGTTTCGGAATAGATATGCACATCCATGCAAAATGTGGAAGCATAGAAAAGGCACGTGAACTGTTTGACAGAATGCCTCAAAGAGAGGTTATCTCATGGAATGCAAAGATTGCAGTATATGCACAAAATTGATTTTTTTTTTAAGATTTGGAAACTTTCAAGCAAATGCAATGGAAGGTGTAAAGCCAAACTCCACAACTTTTGCAGCATTCTCCCAGCCCGCGCCAAAATAGGAGCATTGAAACGGTAAAGAATAGAGGAACTTTATCTTTGTTGCAATTGCAACTGCCCTGGTGGACATGTATGAAAAATGTGGAAGCATAGAAAGACAGTGAACTGTTTGAAAAAATACCCCAAAGAGATGTCATCTCATGGAATGCAATGATTGCAAGATATGCACATGGATTTTGCAAAGATGCTCTCAAAATCTTTGAATTAATGAAGCACTCTCGAATTTTATCGGATGTTGCAGTTGCAACTGCCCTGGTGGAGATGTATGCAAATTGTGGGAAGCATAGCGGAAGGATGGAAAAGACACGTGAACTGTTTGACAAAATTCCCCAAAGAGATGTCATCTCATGGAATGCAATTATTGCAGGATATGCACAACATGGATTTTGCAAAGATGATCTCAAAATCATTGAATTCATGAAGCACTCTGCAATTATATCGGATGTTGCAGCTGCAACTGCCCTGGTGGACATGTATGCAAAATGTGGAAGCATAGAAAAGATACATGAACTGTTTGACAAAATTCCTCAAAGAGATGTTGCATGATTTACCTTCTTGCTCGAGTTGTACATCATGGTGAATGATATTTTGTCCATTTAGGATGCTGCTTGCTAACAACGTGAATATTTCTCACCTTGATATTTTGTCCATTTAGGATGCTGCTTGTTAACAATGTGAATATTCATCACCTTTTAGTTCTGGGTTTTTTAATTGGAAATTTTTGGCCTTTGAAAACATCATCAATAAATTTGTTACATTAGGTAGGATCTTTATTGTTTGGTGAGTCTCAGAAGTATTTTCATATGAACTTCCATTTTTAGTAAGAATTTTGTACTGTCCCCTGCATCGTGACCAGTTTATACACTTAACAGAATGTTGAACAGAACAGAAATATCGAAATAAACATACAACTCAACAAACTTGATATGGGGTTTTTAACAGTTTTATGGCTATGACTATCATTAATTCTTTTTAGTATCATCTAAATCATGGTTGGTAAACTTGGATTCAGTAACCCAAAATTTTGACTTGGAATTGCCAAAAACACTATAATTACCCCAGTAAAACAGTAATTAATGCATTTAGAGAACACATTAGTCTATTCTAATTATCAAATTGTCATAATTCAAAGATTACATGTTATATAACCCTCAAATGCTCAAAATTTGAACTTCCAAAGTTTCAAAGCCAAACAATAGATTGTATTACCATAAAATTAAAAATAATAATTGCATAACTGTTAACATGTCATACACAACCAAATACAATCTATCTTCTTCTTTCCCTTACTAGTACTAGTACTTTTGAGCCTCAAACTAAAGGTAAATTGGAATCATCATGAGGAGTGATGATTCCTCAAGTATAGGCTTGTAGATCGTATATGAATATAGGCTTAGGAGTATTTACAACAACCAAGCTTTTTTATTTGGATCCTAAAAATGTTATGACATATGTAGAACTTCTCTCAAACATCTATGCAGAAGTGGGCAAAGGGGGTGAGGTTCAAATGGCAAGGAAATTGATCAAAGAACAAGAAATGAAAAAGATCATTGGATGTAGTTGTATTGAAGGCCATAAAATGGTACATGTTTCTCGCTAAGATTATTGTAGTTGTATTGTTGGACACTGAAATTATTATTTTTAACTAAATCTTCACATTCGGGCACCTATAGCGGCTAAACCGTGATGAATTTGAAGATGGTGCAAACTAGAGTCTCATCAAATTTTGTTTGTAGATTCTATAAATATTTTTTTCAAAATTTTTGAAATCAAATTGCACTTCTTTTTCCATCTCCCACGAAAATTGATTTTTTTCAGAAAACAACATTTTTAAAAAGTGACGCACACAGTATAACGCATAACTTTTTTTCCATGAAAGATAAAATTCTAATTCTTTCAAATTTAGATTTTTAACTCTGATATCTAGTGCTTCCACTTGGTTAGATAATTTTTATTGAATATTTTTTCCTTAATCAAGTTTCAAAGTCAAGCAATTCTTCTGTTGCTTACGTAATCGTATAACTTTTTTGTATATGTCAAAATTTAATTTAATTTTTTGTTGGATCAAAGACTTCAATATCTGGTGCACCTTATTTAATTTTTTTTTTGATAATCTTCTATTTTCACACATGTGAAGAACAAAGAAATTCATTTTCGATGAAAAACCTATGTTTAATAAAAAACTTAAAAAACAAAACAAAGCCATAACAAAACCAAAACATATTAAAATTGGAATTTGGATAGCTGTTCTGAGGAATACCATAATCATTTGAAATAAATTTTAAATGAATTCATTTGATCCCCAAAAAGCTAAATCAAAAGTGATTTTTTAATGCATTTTGATAGGTGTAAAGGAGACGCATTTATAGGTATGGTTTAAAACTAGCGAGGTTCTATCCAAGGGGGTTTGATCTAAGGTGATTTGATGAAACCCTCTTCAATTGGAATCCTTAAAATGGAACTTTTTAAGGCTTAAATCATTATATTTTCTAAAAATATGTGATTTCAGCTAAAATTCGTTCCTCTCAGGAATTGTAAACCACTATTGTGACAGCACCCCATGTAGGAGACATATCACATCCACAAACACAGGAGATCTATGCAAAGTTGGAGAAATTGGATTTAGAAGATGAAGGCAACAATGGTATTCTCCAGATTCAAGGCATTTACTTAATGTTGTGGAAGAGGAGGAAAATTAATTATTTCTTCTCCACCATAGCGAACAGTTGGCAATTGCATTTGGCTTGTTAAATAACCCCACTGGAATGATTATTAGAGTTGTTAAGAACCTTTGAGTATGCGGTTATTGCCACACTACAACAAAATTTATCTACAAGATAGTTGCAAGAGAAATCGTTGTGAGAGATGCAAACCATTTCCATCATTTTAACAATGTTCTTACAGAGATACCTTGTTTTGAGTTTATCTCAATTCTTTTTGAATGGGGTTCTCATTGTTGCTGCCTTGCAAATCATTTGATTAAGTTGAAACCCTGTCATGATGTAGGTTTTTCTTTGGAGTTGTATTTGTTAAGTTTTGTTGAATCCTAAACTTTTAATTTTTTATGCTTTGAGTTATATAGTGTACTTTGTGAGAGAAGTGCATATTCTTTGCTTGACTTGTCATAGATTGTTTATGTTTTGGATTTGAAGATTTACTTCTACAAACTATTTTAGCAATGTTAGTAATCAATTTGTTGAATGATCTTGTGTAGTTTTGAGAATGTTTGGTTGGAGGAAGGATTTTTTTTCAACAAGATAGGAATCCATGGGGTAGGGGTCAAGGATGCCAAGGTTCTAAATATTCAAGAGGCTCTAATAGAAAACCTTTTTAGGCTTAAAGGGGACTAAAACCCTCTTGGTTTAGAGGACATCAACCTGCTTTCCCACTTAACCCTAATGTAAAGCTTGTCTTAGAGAGGGATGCATGAGTTTAACTTCACTTTAAGCCTCACATTGGAACACAATTAATTTGGGCTCTCAAGGTGGCTTGAATACCTTGGACAATCCAATGCCTATGCAAAGTAACCCAATGGTTCCTGTTGCCTAGCATTATGCTTGCACAAAGTAAAACCTTTGTTGCAAGATTACCTTTCCGATTGTTGCATGAGATGTTTTAGATGTTCAAGATGTTGTCAAACCTGAGATTATATATTATCTACTTTTAATACAGTGGTCACCCTCATTTAACATTAGCTCACACAAAATGAATATGTCATGCCTCAAACTTCGATTCCTGCAACTCTATCCACATTTGAATGAACTTGGTCCTCATCTATCAGTCCTGTCATTACTAGAAGGCAGAAGAACATTAAGGTGGAAATTGATGCAAGAGGATGACCAACCTTAGGATAGGCATAGTTCATTGCTAGAATGGTGAGATTTCAGTTTGAGCTCTGTGGAATGTGTTCCAACAAATCTATTGAAAAGTCCATCTGCCAATCCACCACATCACCCAATTAAATTAGAATACTAAGATTGTCATTATGAGAAAAATAAAGCCACAATAAATAAGAAAGGTAAACACATACTCCACAACCATATCTAAGAAAAAATCCAAGTGAAGGAAAAAATATTGAGAGACACCTCAATAAATGTTTCAAAGCCCATTGTTGCCTTTGTGTTCAACTTCACTGTCATTCCTGGAGGAGACAAGGAAGATTGATGGAATTTGAATAGAGGAAGATAACATAATCCCTCTCTCCCTCTCTTACTTTCTCTCTCTATATTTCTCTCCATATCCCTCTCCTTCTGTATTTCCATCTCCATCTCCATCTTAATCTCCATTTCTATCTCTATCTCCTTAATCCTTAGCCCACCCCTCTCTCTCTCCCCCCTCTATCTCCCCCCCTCTCTCCCTATTGCAAACATAATATGAGTCTATTGGTAATGGAACCTCATTATCTTATTGATTTAGAGAAGTCATGTTTGGATCATTGTTTTAAAGGATCACTTCTCCATTAAGACATTTGTTGCACAAACAACATCATTTGCTAACTGACCTATCAATTTTCCTCATGTAATGCAAAAAATGCATGTAAAAAATATACCAAATTTTTCTGTAATTGACCATCTATAGCTCTTCGGCATACCCATTGCACACCAAGGTGCCATTGCTAGTTGTATTTTATTTAATTAAAAATTTCATGTTTTGTTTAACGGTATATCCATATCCAAGATAGACGTGGAGAGCTGCATTGGATGAAAACTGAAATGAATGTGGAGGATCATGTATTTGTTCCAGAATTTCTTCAAGATCAAAATGAATATGATGAAATTGTGAATGATTATATTGGTAATATACATATAACCCCTCTTCCCAAGTGCAGGACTTTGTGGGCGTTCCACTTTCTAAACTACAATACAAGCAAGGCGAAAGCCACATTGACTATAAACATGAACCACTCCTTAGGGGATGGTACTTCCCTCATGTCCTTACTACTTTGTTGTGTCACCAGAGCAAATAATCCCAATCTCCCTGTTACCTTTCCTTCACTTTAATCTCCATCTCACAGAGCTATTCCATATGATTCATGGGTTTCCACTGAATTTATGTACTGCATATTTCAGAGGCTATTTGTGCTTGTGCTTATAATGTGGTACACTGTTTCTGATTTCATTAGCAGCTTCCTAAGAGTTATATGGATGGATGATAGCAAGTTGCCCATTCGAGAACCTCCTGGGGTTGAGATGCTGCCCAAATTCTTGTCCTCTACCACCTTCGTCATGGAAGATGTCAAAAAAAAAAAAAAAAATTATGTCGGAAGTGTAAATTTTTCATCTCACTCATTTTATATCTCTATGTTGAATATTTATTATTTCTAACTTATTCTTTATATCTAGCTTATTTTGGTAAAATACTTTTGCAGACGGTAAATGATGTGGTAATGGGTATAATATTCTGTGGTTCTCAACCATACCTACAAATAACTCTATCTCAAGGTGTGAGTACAGACAATGAATATTCATAATTTCAACTGTGATTTTTCTTTGGGTTTTATATTAAATATGAGTTTTTTTTTGCTATTCAATATGGAAGCACAAACCATAGATTGAAATCTTTTTGACTGAGAGTCAAGAATCAAGGGGTATCCATTCTGTTAAAATTACTCAGGGCACAATCCTAACCTCATCTATTATGATGTTGGAGTCTTTTATTCAACAAGATTTGATCTCTGGTAGACTCATCTAAAACTATTCAACTTCTTCAACAGAAAGAAAGCCCCTTGATTTCAACTTTAATTTTGACTCATTACAACTCACCATAGAATATCTTAAATAATGGATGAATAATTATCTATATTTTTGCAGGAGAAATGGCAGAAGCAAGAAAGGAAATGAAGAAACCAAGAGTAACAGGGATTGTATCCGTGAACACAAGAGCACTATCGAGATTGAATGTATTACACAATCTCTCTACCTTTCCAGAATAGAAATGTGTACAAAGGTTTTTTAAGCGTGAAATTAGTTTTAACATCTAAGGTAAAATATACAGCTCCATATATTTCTTGTCAGTATAAAAATATCGTAATTTTATTGTGAATTTTTACAGGATACAAAAGATCTGCTGAAACCTGACAGTCAAGCACCATGGGGAAACCGCTTTGGGAATGTGCATATCGCCTTCCCCGTAGATAATACAGATAGTCCATTAGACTTCGTACGAAGAGCAAAACAAATCATGGATAACTAGAAGAAAATGTCACTTGAAGTCTTCCTTACTGGAAGACTAGTGGGTTATCTCGGCCGACAGGTATGTGATTTACGCTGAGTGCGATTTCATTAGTTTTATATGGTAAGAAGTATTAGTTTGGAATTAAAGCTTTTATTGTTAAGTATTGCAGGCATCTGCTGCTGCTATTTATAAAACTTGTGCAAACACAACACTAGTAATATCGAATTTAATTGGCCCGACGGATAAGATAGCAATGAATCAAAATCCAGTTAAGAGCATCTATTTCGCGGTATCGGGGGTTCCTCAGGTAGCAATTTAGTAGCCTCAGAAGAAAAATGTACCCAAAAACTTGTAGTATGCTTGTCTACAACATTTTGTGACTATCTATCACAGACTTTTGATGTAAGAAGATTCTGCTATTAGAAGTTTCACCTTTCACATTATGCTAAAATTTGTTTTCTTGGAAGGAAGCTATTTGGTTTTAAAAAATTGGTTTTGCAGACGCTTCTTTTGACGGTAGTGGGTTACATGGGAAGCGTGAGGTTGCAAGTGATTGGCACCAAAGGTTATGTAAATACCGATACTCTGGCCAAGTGTTTTACTGAGAGCTTTAGGGAGATGGAGGCGGCTACCAAGGGATTAGGAAGATAACAAATTGAAGCATGGATTTAAAGCTTGATTCTACACCAGCTTCGTCTATTTTAAATTGTCTAATGAAATAAATGGAATTTTTAACCTCAGGGCTTAACATATTTGTTTTGGTTGTCTTTATGATCCAAGAGGCTAGCCTTTGTAGTATCAATGTTAAAACTTTCTATAATTGTGTTAGAATTAATAAACGGTAATGTTATGTAATACAGTATGTAGTAGTTCGGAAATCGTCCAAATTAGTTATTTAAATGTTTTCAAATATGGAATAATTTTGAAGTTTCTCTTTATTTTTCTAAAGTACAAATTTATCATTTTGTTATTGTCTTTTATTCAATAATTGGTATTGGAGTTTAGAATCTGATTTTGTAATGGAATCTGAGGGTATCTAGTTCACTTTTGTTTTGATTTGTTGGACTGTTGCAATCTCTCCTTGGCAGCCTATTGGATGCCTTTTTTTTATTGTACATTAGCAATAGTTGTGCAACTAACTTCACACTTCTAATTATCCCCACATGGCAATTTCAAATCACTCCCCCAAATTTTTACAGCAGCTTACTTTGGCAAGTCCCTACTTCTTATAACTTTGAAGGCCACATCAAATATGATGCCACATCAGCATGCTTTTTGTCAAGGTGTCCAAAAAGCCCAAAAAAAGAGTGAGACCAATAACTTTAAAGTCACAACTATTGGTCCAAAATTGATAAAAATATTGGGCATTATATAAACAACTACTATCACAACTATTGAAACATGCTGGTCCTCTCCCCTAAAAGATTTTTTTTATTTTATTTTTCATAAGAATACTCAAATTATATAGATGTTAACATCATTGTCATGATATAATGGATTACAACAATATGAGTAAACATACATCTAACTTAGAAGTCATCTTTTGGCTAAGTAGCCACATGTAGGGAGTTCGTCCATCAAAATAATTCACGTGTCAAAGATAACCTCCACCAATTGAAATACAACCTTTTAATATAAATTTTATTTCAAAAATACAGTATATTTGTATTCTAAGATATTTTCATCTTCAATAAAATAAGAAACTATTCATTAGATGTTAGTTTCTTTTTTATTAAAAAAAAAAGAATTACAAAGAAAAGAATAAGAAGCCTAAAAGGAAACTCCAAAAGGAAGGGAAACAACATGTGTCCTCAAGGATTGTGAATAAAATTGCAACACAACATATAACAACCAAGGACTATGCTAGAAATTAACATACTTCATCTGAATAGAAGAGAACAACATTTTTTCTAGTATTGAATAACACAAGTGTCCCAAATTGATATTAATCAACAAGTTAAATCAAAAACATATTTAACAAAGTATAGTTGAAACAAAATTATACTCAAAATTTAAATAAACTTTGAAGTTGTCCAGAACATTAGATGTCCCCTTTATGAAGCAAAAATTTGTATTTTACTTTTTCCAAAAGCTTTTTGTAATTAGTATCATCTTTCAACAAAAAAAGCACAAAAAGACAAGTTGTAGCATGATATGTCAAAGTAAAATTGTAGTATTTCTACTTTTTGTTGAGTAATATGATTAGAAAACATAGCTACATGTCTACTTTTCCAAGATGAAGCAAAATACATTTTCAATTTTTTCAATGGGGCATCATCCTATTTTGCATTTGTCGAGGCACACCGAGGAAAATCCTGAGCTAAATTTTATGATTATTCTTTGACACAATGCTCAAAATCGCATTGTATCAAAGAGGGGTAAAATGTACAAACTGAAAAATGTCTCGAGCCTACAAGCAACATTTTTATCACCAATTCATTTTCTTTCTTGCATAATTAAATAATTTCCTAAGGTCATATTCTTCTATTAATTAAATAATTAAATATTTTCTTAAGATCATATTTTTCTATTAATTAAATAGTTATTTTCACTTTATCCTTAATCTTATTTTGATTAATTTAAATGTTCACTCCCATTTTCTTCTATAATTAATTAAATAATTAATTAATATTTTTTCTCACTAATTAATTAATAATTCTTCTATAATTAAATAAATAGATAATTATTTTTAGATAATAATTTAAATAATTCTTTTCACTTTTTTTTAGGGAAAATTTCTACCATAGTGGGTAGCACACTTCTATTATATCAAAAGGAAATTACATACTTCAAAAACCTACTCCAGCCAACAACACCAAAAAGGTTGATACATACTAGAAGACTACAAACATATTACGGATACATATCTACTCCAAACTAGAGAGAATGGTGATAGCACCAAGGCCAAGATTTGTCTATTTTTTCCACCGTAGCATCCAACAAATATCATTGTTTTCTACAACAAACTCCAAGAAGATGGACAAGTCTTTTCCCACCACCACTTTAATGAAAAAATCCACCACTTCTTGCATTTTGGGGTGAGCTCAAGTCTTCTCTTCATCAATGGCATTGCAAACAATCCCTTTATCTGGTCATTCCTCACTCCTTTCCAACAGCAAAGTGGTTGACTCCTTATGCACATCCACCATCAGATTCACACATCTCCTAGCAATCTCCTTGCTCTTGATCGACTACAAGGTGTTGCCACAATAGTGGTTTACACTTTCTAGAAGATCCCATTTTTTGTTGAAATCACATATTTTTAGAAAATATAATGATTTAAGTCTTGAAAAGTTCCATTTAAAGGAATCCAATTGAAGAGGGTTTGATCAAACTGCCTTAGACCAAACCCCCTTGGATAGAACCTCCCTATTTTTAAACCATACCTATAACAAAGTCTCCTTTACACCTATCAAAATGTTGATAAGAAACCACTTTTGATTTTTTTTTTGGAGATCAAATGAATTCATTAAAAAATTTACTTTTTGTAAGTATGTAATCCTTATTATAAGCTTCCAAAAAGTATAACTTTAATTAAATTTAATTTGATTATTATATTTATTTTTTATTTCTCATGAATGTAGGTTTTTCACTAAAAATCAAGTTCTTTGTTCTACACATGTGGAAAAATAGAAGATTATCAAATATTTTTGAAAAATATGAGTGCACCAGATATTGAAGTCCTTGATCCAACAAAAAGAAAATTTGAATTTTGATACATACAAAAAAAGTTATGTGTTATACGAAAAATATTCATTATCATATCATCCAACTCAGCCAATGGGCTCTTGGAGAGGCGGGACAACTGTGCCTCATAATTTTCCAAAATATCTTCCTTGTACTTGCCTCTTCCTGCTAAGATCCCGTTGCATCTACACAATGCCAATACTCCGACCACCATCTTTACCTACTTTCACAACCCCGCTTCAGCCCTTCACCATCGCCTGTCCATTCATTCGGCTAGCCATAAATAGAGAATTTTTTATGAAAGCTTGTGTGACTTCCAAGTAGAATCCCTTTTCAAGGAAGGGTGAACTAGAGAGTTTAATAGGCCATCATGGTATGACACCGCCAAATCTCCACACCACGCCATCCAACCCAGTAGCTACATTTAACACTGATCTACTCAAATGATTTTTTGCCCCAAATATGCCCATGACAAGACTTCAAAGAGGCATTCAGTACCTCCAACTTCTGAAGCAACCCAACCTTGTGATTCATTATTCAGACACATCTACATCTGCTAGGCTTTCCCATGAACCAAGATTTGTTAAGTCTTTCATCCTTACAACCTGGGAAATGGCCTCATTGGCTAGTGCGTCAAAAAATGAATCTGCTTCCCTAAACACATGACCTAAAGAGTAATCCTCAAGGAGATCCAACATAGGGTTTATTTTATCCACCCAACATGAAATTTTCTAGTTTGTAGCATGATGCAAATTGATTGCTTGAACCACCACCTTAGAATCTCCCTCAATTTCAAGGACCGACAAATTATTATTGATGCAAAATTTTAGTCCTTCATAAAGCATTATTGCTTCCACATCATTATTTGAACCATCCTATAGTTTTATTGATGCTAGCCACACCACCTTTCCTTCACAATCCCTAATTACGAAGCTAGCACCAAAGGGCCCTAGGTTGCCCTTCGAGGCCCTATCAAAATTCAATTTTACTCTACCTCTTGGTGATGAACCATGGATTTTTGGGGTTGTAAGGTGCTATGACTCTGTTGCTCTATTAGGGTTTTTCACCTAAAGGAGAGAGATAGACCCCACACAAAATCTAGGTCGTTCACTCAAACTAATGCAAGTGAAATGAAAATATGCCTAAATGCAAAAAAATGATAAAATGGATTGATTATTTATGCAAAACCTAAGAAATATGAAGTGTTTGAAAACAGAGTGTGATATGCACAAATGAACTAGAAACATAAACAAATAAAAACAAAACTTAATGAAATTGAATGGAGTGTACCTAGAGCTAGAATGATAATGTTGGAAGGTTCTAGAATTTTTCAAAAATCACTATTGATGGCCACTAGGACTCATTCGCCACAGATGGTGAATTAGTCCTACTTCTGGTAAATTCTGCTAAAATAGGTTTCGAGTTACCGAGAACTAAAAACCTCATAAAACACTTTCTCCAGCTTGGCAGTGGGACTCATTTTCCATTGATGGAAAATCAATCCACCTATAGAAATCTACAAATTCTGCAATCAACTATGTGGGTCGAGATCTGTATTTTTCTGCTTGTTGGGTTAACGAATCTAAATCTACAAAAAGTGAGTTGAATGATGTCTCCAAGCTTGAATTAGGTATTTTTTGACTTGTTGACCACTTTTCAACACCTATTTCTTTGACATATATACCTACAAGACCTGCAAACACACATGCAAAGAGGGAAAAATAGTTAAGGGTTAGAGTATAGGGGTTTGCCTTGGTCAAACCCCACTTTGGTAATCAAACCCTATGAAATGAAATGGAATAAGAAAGGAATGATGAAAAAATAACATGCAAGTATCATGAACTCACCAAACCCTTATTGTTGAAGTTTGAAGATATGTCAATGGCTACTCCAAGATGCTTGATAATTCCTTGATTAAATGATGGAAATTTTTTTGAATGCTATGATGATTTTGATGAGTGAATGTTTGAATGAGTTCATGAGTGAATTGGGGTTAAAATGGATAGAAAAACACTTATTTATATACACTTATTCCCTAACTTCCCAAAAACACATCATAGGATGACCTAAGGTCTTAATGAATAAAAACTTGAAAGAAATTTAAATTTATTTCAAATTTTGTGCCAAGAGGGACTCATTCACCACCCATGGCGAATGGGTACCACTCAAGGCATGGAAGTGGGTGTTGGAGATTTAGTTGTATTTAATAATTTTTGTCAGGTTTATATTTAAAAACACACTTAATTAAGGTCTAAAGTGTACAAAGGAGCCAAATAAAGCATAAGAAAGGTGTAATTAGCAGTGACAAGCCTAGAAAGTGTGAAATTTTGTTACAATACTTTACAACACTTTAGAATAAGACTTGGTAAGGGATAAAAAGGAATATTTAGATGAATACTTAGGGGATGTAGTGTGTCACATTAGGCCACTAAGGGGAATGTAATATGCTAAGATAGATCACATTCATGAAGGACACTATACCCAATGTCATCCACAAAGTGACAAACACATCATATGAAGTAACAAGGCTGCACTAAGAACCAAGAAAGAAAATGGAAAAATGAATTATGCCCCCACTTCAAAGGAATAGTTACACACTGTTCTGTGAGAAATTACTTTAAAGTAGTGAATGAAAAAAGCAAGAAGAAAGAAGAAATGAGAGCAAACATGGAAAGCCCCTATGCCAAGTCATATGCTTTCAAGTAAGGTTGCTTCATGCAAAGGAAAAGAAACAAAATAAAGAGGGGTTTCCCCCAAAAAGGAACACACCAAACACATAAGGGATCTATAGATTTGAGGTTAGTATGTCTGTTGCTACAATGTTTTATAAAGAGCTCAGAATTGTCAGCATTCCCCAAATACATAGAACTAGAAGAATGACACAAAGAGAGTGAAAACAACATAAAAAAGAAAGTTTTTTTTGGGTCAACATGGAAGAGACATTTCAGTCTCAATGCTTTGCATTGTCCCCAAAAGGAAAACAAAAGTGGAAATAAAATGAAAAGGTGAAAGAAAAGGAAAATATTTTGGGTCAACATGAAGGAGACATTATGGTTTGAATGCCTTGCATCATCCCATTAGGAAAATATAAGAAAAGACAAAGTAAAAGGAAAAGGGACTGTTTGGGTCAGCATGGAAGAGATATAGGGTGTCTCAATGCTTTGCGTCGTCCACAAAAGGAAAACTTGAAACAAAAGAAAAAGGAAAAAGAGAAAGAGATGTGCGGCATATAGAAGAAAGAAGGTACAAATAGAAGTTGCACGAAAAGAGAGAGAACATTAAACACACATTACGAGGGGAACGCAATACACACATGCAAGAAAATACAAGTCAACCTTCTAACAAGTCATCCACCTCCCAATAAAGTTCAATGTATTGTGAGGGTAGTTGAATTTCCAAAGGGACAATTGCAAGTTCCAAACTAGGGGAAGTACCAAGTTCATCACTTTGGATAGGAGATATCTCAGTGAAGCTCATAGACGAGGAAAACAATGTATTTAATTCATCATGTATCTTGTCAATTTTTGTTATTTCTTCATCATCATCTAAGTTGATCACAACAGGAGCACAAATCATAATTTCCAATGAAGGGTGGATCAGGAGTTGTGGTTGTTGTAGCGAATCATTTTTTTGTGATGGTTTTATTGTACTATCTTGTGGTGGGTCAGGATGAGGAAGGGGGTCAGGTATTGCTTTTGTAAAATGTGGTTGTCATTTTTCTTTGTTTACTTCAAATTGCACTTGACGAGAAAGGAGATGATGATGATGCCTACGCTCTCTAGCACCTTGGTTTCTTTTAATTCTATTTTGAAGTTGTGTTGGTGTAAGAGTGGGTTGATCCACTACAGGCTCCTTTTCTTCTTGAGGGGGAGGAATGGAAGGAATCTAAGGAGATGGGTAAATCACTTTCTCTTTTGCTTTATAAACTTGTTTAATGCAAGGAGGCATGACGGGGTTGGGTTCATTATCTATTGGGCTTTTAGAGGATGAAGGTGAAGTGTTTAGTGGTGGTTGCTCTAAAGGTTGTAATGTTTGTTCAAGTTTAGATTCAAGTTGAAGCATTGTCTCATCTAGGATAGGAGTGTTGGAAGTGGATGGGGACATGTGGCAAAGAGACAATTCAGCTATTCATTTGGTTTTGAACTTTTGATAGGCAATAAAAAAGAAGTCTTTGCGAGGGGTGATGGGTTCCATAGGTTTAGGCCAAAAGGCTTCCAAGGAAAATTTACCTTTAGAAGACTACATGGATTAAAGCCACTATGTTGTATAGTAAATAGCTCATTGTCAAGCAAAAACTTCAAACATTTGTGAATGAATAAAGGGACAACTTTCATTGAGCGAAGCCAAGGATGACCTAGCCACAGATGAAACTGATCCGACTATATGGAATGATAGAAAATGTTATATCCAATTTTTTAGGTCCTATCTATAATGGGAGTATGATCAATTTGATCGTAGGGCACACAAAATCAGTATGTGTTTTAATCTATGTTGTTGGTTTATCATAATCATCTTGATAAAGATCATGTAATACTAAAAACTCTTCTGTGATCATATTCTTGCCACATGCGGGATATATTAATATCCCATTGGTGGGCTTACCATAGATGTGGCACACTATGTAAAGAGGACCATCAGGAAGTTTTTTAAGTATATCATGAGAAGAAAAAGTAATATCAAGAGATTTGTTAGTTGGACCCTTACGAGGGATAATGTGTATCGTACCCACAAGTTCATCCATAGGATTAACATGGGTAGAATTTGGAGTAAGATCATGTTGTTCATCGACATTCATTACATCAGTTTTTGAAGGTTTACTAGCTTTGAAAAATGAAACATAGTGTTGAGGCATTAGGTTGGTAAAAATTTGCAAATTCTGATTGCGAGGGGCAATAGACTTATTTCCCTGATCATTAACACCTGAAATGGATAGATGACCAAAATCAATGAGGTCTTGCACAAGGTGTCTAAGACACTTGCATTGTTCTATGTCATATCCATTTCAACGATGAAAATGACAATAAGCATTTGGTTTAAAGGTGGGTGGTAAAGGTGTGGTAGGATCAAGTTATTTGACTGTAGGAAAAGTGATCATTTGTTGTTGTAGTAGTTGATTCTTTATGTTATGGAGAGTATTAGGTAAAGGGGTAAATTTTCTCTTTAGGTCTCCATAAGTAAAAGGTATAGCAGCTTTAACAGTGGTTACTTGGTTGTTGACAGGTTGAGATGGTTGTAGAGAAGGGGGATTAAACTATAAGAATCCTTTGTTCAAGGTTTTCTAAAGTTTTGTGAGTTGGTTTGGTTGTTGTGTTCAAACTTCTCAACTTGGCTAGAAGTGGATTTTGTATCTTGACTAGTAATCGAGTTGTGATAGTCACAAAGGGTTGTGTATAAATGCATAAAAGAAGGAAATTTCATCATGGTCAATTTATCCTGAATGTGAGTTTGCAATTTTTCAATAAACATATTTTGGAGATGTGAATCAGGAACCTTAACATCTATTTGAGCATACAATGACTGATAGCATGAAATAAAATTAATTACTTTTTCATCCACACTTTTCTTGCACCTCATTAAATCAGCCATTATCTTTTTGGGAGTCATATGGACTTGGAAATGACTTATAAAGGCACCAAAAAGTTCATTAAATGAATGAATTAAATGATTGGGTGAAAAGGAAAACCATTGCAAGGTATTATCCTTTAAATTGCTAGGAAACAATTTAGCTAATAGTTTATCATCAAGGACAAAATCACTACATAAGGTGGTGTAGGCATTGACATGATTAGTAGGGTCTCCTTTGCCTCCATACTTCTCAAACCTAGGCATGTCTCAATTCCTTGTGGCATCGGTGTTCTTAATATTTCCAAAGATAATGGACTGATAGAGACATAATAGGTGGGTGGTGCATTTTGACTTTGGTTTATGGTAGATATTAGTTGTTGCATGGGAGAAATAGTGTGAAAGAGTTGTGTGATGAGGGGATTGGTATAAGTGGTATGGGGTGGAAGAGAGAGTGGTGATATAGTGTATGTAGTGTTAGGATAAGTGAAGGGGACACTAATAGGGGTGAAAATAGTGGAAGATGGAATATTCAATGCCACAAAAGAACTAGGAATGCTAGTTGGAATAGCGAAAGGAGTCACATGACTAACCTGTTGCATGGTTGTTGTAACTTGAGGAGTGGTATAGGTGGGTATAGATGCTATGGTTGAAGAAGGAGGAATATGAGGTCCTCCTTGGCTAACCACAATGTTTTTTGGTTGAGATGTGCTAGAGGTGGAAGAAGCATGTTTTTGATATATCTCAACAATTTGTTTCATAACATCTAAGACCTCATCACTTTCAAGCATTCGATGGATGTTTTCTATAGCAGGAATCTTAGTGGTTGAATTTTTTTCAAGACAAGTTTTTTTGCAAATGTGCTAAATCCTCATGAATGTTAATGACTTTGTCTTGTAGAATGTGATCATTTGATGTGTCAACTTGCACTGTATGGGAAGGAAAAGGTGTACTAGTGGTAGTATCCATGCCTAATGCACCATTGTCAATACCAAGAGTAGGAGCTCTAGATAACCCAAGGTCCACAACGAATGTGTTATTGCGGGAAGCCATGAATCGAGAACTTCTTCTCACTAAAGTATTATCAATAGGGAACCAAACACTCATGCAAATACCACAAAAGGCGGGATGGATAAAAATGAAATGAAAAATAGGAATAATAAAATGAAAATAATAGAAACTATGTAAACTAAAACATGAACGCAGTAACAAAAAATAGAAATGCGGAAAACACTATGAAAAATGACATAAATTGTTGTGCAGAAAGTGCAACTAGACTGATTCACCCAGGGTGGCGAATGAGTCCAGGGGTGAGTTTTTTGTGATTTTTCAAAAAAAATAAAATGATTTTGATACTTTTTTGATGTAAAACTAGGATGCAAATGCATAATTTTAGTATTTTTTATGTTTTGAAGTGCAAAAATGAAATCTATATGAGATATTCACTAATGCAATTTTGAAAACCCTAGGATGAAAAACAATGCAAAAGCTAATGCAATGAGTCCTAGGATGTAAATGCAGATGTAAATTAGAAAGATAATGTTCAAAATGTAGGTTCACCAAAATGAACCATAGATTTATGGGGTTTGTAAGGTGTTATGACTCTCTTGCTCTATTAGAGTTTTTCACCTAAAGGAGAGAGATAGACCCCACACAAAATCTAGATGGTTCACTCAAAATAATGAAATTACAATGAAAATATGCCTCAATGAAATGATCTAAATGCAAAAAAATGATAAAATGGATTGATTATTTATGCAAAACCTAAGAAATGTGAAGTGTTTGAAAACACAGTATGATATGCAGAAATGGACTAGAAACATAAACAAATGAAAACAAAACCTAATGAAATTGAATGGAGTTCACCTGGATATAGAATTCTAATGCTGGAAGGTTCTGAAATGTTTCAAAAATCACTATTGATGGCCACTAGAACTCATTGTCCTCAGATGGCGAATTAGTCCTACTTCTAGTAAATTCTATTGAAACAGGTTTTGAGATGTCAAGAACTGAAAACCTCATAAAACACTTTCTCTAGCCTAGAAGTGGGACTCATTCACCACTGATGGTGAATCAATCCACCTAAAAAAATATGGAAATTCTGAAGTCAACTATGTGGGTCTAGATCTGTATTTGTCTGCTTGTCGGGTTGACGGATCCAAATCTGCAGAAATTGGGTTGAATGATGTCTCGAAGCTTGAATTAGGTATTTTTTGACTTGAATAGATTTTATGACTTATTGACCACTTTTCAACACCTATCTCTTTGAAAAATCTTCCTACAAGACCTACAAACACACATTCAAGGAGGGGGAAAATGGTTAAGGGTTAGAGTATAGGGGTTTGCCTTGGTCAAACCCCACTTTGGTAATCAAATCCTATGAAATGAAATGGAAGAAGAAAGGAATGATGAAACAATAACATGCAAGTATCATGAACTCACCAAACCCTTATTGTTGAAGTCTGAAGGTATATCAATGGCTACTCCAAGATGCTTGATAATTGCTTGATTAAATGATGGAAAATTGCTTAAATGCTATGATGCTTTTGATGAGTGACTGTTTGAATGAGTTGATGAGTGAATGGGGGTTAAAATTGATAGAAAAAAACTTATTTATATACACTTATGCCCTAAAATCCTAGAAATACATCACAGGCCGACCTAAGTTCTTAATGAATAAAAACCTAAAAGAAATTTGAATTTATTTTGAATTTTGTGCCAAGAGGGACTCATTTGCCAACCATGGCGAATGGGTCCTACTCAAGGAATGAAAGTAGGTTTCGGGGATTGAATTGTATTTAATGATGTTTGCCAGGTTTATATTCAAAAAAACACTTAATTAAGGCCTATAAGTGTACAAAGGGGCAAAATAAAGCATAATAAAGGTGTCATTAGTGGTGACAAGCCTAGAAAAGCATGAAAGTTTGTTACAAGACTTTACAACACTTTAGAATAAGACTTAGTAAGGGATAAAAAGGGAATATTTGGATGAATTATAATAAGAAGAGTCTAGAAAAGTGTAGAAATGTGTCACAACACCTTTACAAAACATCATAAAATCTTAATAATTTGAATATTCAAGACTTAATATGAATGTATAAGTTCCAATAAAACATTAAATCTAAGCAAAATAAGCCAAGCATCAAAGGAAAAAGACCTAAATGACCATGAAAATGTCCAAAGATCCATTTTCCTATGGTACAGGCAGGAGCAACCATCGCACCCCTTCCCACTTTATATAGAACTACTTCATAAGATGGGTGTTTCTAGACTTAATCAATGACCATTGCTTTTCCACCTGCTTGTCCCATTTAGAGAAAAAAACTATATTTTTAATTTTGGGACACTACATTGAAATGCTCTGAAATTCCAAGTTCAACCTTTTTTTTGGTCATCACCACATCTAAAAATTTCCCATTGAAGATTCTATTATTACACTCGTGCCACAATTTCCAAACCACCATTGTAGGCATCTCCTGCCACAACCCCACATAAGCAGATCTTGAGCTGAACTAAGGCTAGGATTTAAACACCACTTTGACATCCTACTGCAAAGCACCTTGCCACCTTAATTTTTCACAAACAAAATGCTAACAAATCTATGCATAAACACACCCAAGCAACGAATGATTTATTGTTTCCTCCGCCATCTCTCAAAATGACCACCTAAAGGGACCAACAATGCCAATTCACATCAACCTTTCTCCTTTTGGGATATGGACATGCATTATCATCTAGGCAAAGGCTCCAGCCTTAGGGAGAAAAAAATTCCCCATAGAAGATCTTTTGGCCATTCTTCTTCAACATGGTCACTTTTCAAAACCTTGTAACCAATCCTGGCCAAGAATTCATCTGATTTCACAACACACCAATTTAGTGAATCTCTTTCACCTAAGAAAGAAACAAATCTTTTCCTAAGTTCTCCAAGCAACTACGACCTTATACCACCTTCCAACATTTCAAAAAAAATCCATTTGAACTCCCATCTTCCACGTTCCCTTCTCAAGTTTACATAAAAAGCCATGCAATCACCATACTCCAACGGAGTCAATTGAATAGCCTCTTCTACATTTAGTAAAGTGTCCAACAAGGAATACCCATTCCAAGAATCATGCCAGAAGGATGCCCTCATACCATCCTATATTATCCATGAGAAATGGTTTTTTATCAACTTTTTTCTTCTTACCACAAAGTTCCACATAGTTGAGCCTCTCTACGAGTTGGCAATTGTAAAGATCCTCTCAAGCTTTGGTGAATCAAGATACTTCACTTTTAGACTTTTCCCATTGACCTTTTAGGTTTTTAAATATGTTCCATGCCAACTTTGCACCAAAAGCCTCGTTTTATAGTTTTTGGTCCTTAACTCCTACACCACCCACCTCCTTTGGCTTTAGAATAGTATCCCAACCAATCAGTGAGATATGCTCTCTATCCCGCACTCCATCCCACACTAATTTCTTTTGATAGGCCATTATAAATTTCACCACCTTTCTTGGCATCTCCAAATAATCCACCACTACTTTAGTATAGTTGCTACCACTACATTAACCATTGTGAGACAGTCAACAAGCATTAGCCACTGCCCTTTCCAGGAATCCAAATTTTTCTTGCATTTATTCAAAGACTCCTCCCATAAGCTTACTTTTATTTGAATTTCAAACAATGGGATGCCTAGGTTTTTTATTGGCAAGCTTCCTTTATTGAACCCAAGGATATTTAGAATGCGCCATTGGATTACTTCCCTCGTGTTAAAGAAAAATGCAAGATTTTTTTGTGTTCACCTTCTCACCTACCTCCACTTTGAACACTTCTATTGCCTCCTTCATTATCCTTGCTTCTTCCTTTGAGGATTTTCCAAAGAATAAGGTATCATCTACAAAAAATTGATGTGTTACCACTAGAATATCTAGTGCAAGCTCCACCCCCCACCAATTGCCACATCTAAAATTACTCAATATAAACCTACTTAACAGATCTATCAAAATTGCAAAGAGGAAAGGCGAGATTGGATCTCCCTACCTTAATCCTCTTTCCCAATAGAAAAAACCACAAGGATTTCCGTTAATCAGGATCAAATATCTTGGCATAGATATACAATAGAACACCCATTTCAACCAATGCTGCTCAAAACCCATTCTCTCCATTTTTTTGATTAGGACAAACCCTTGAAATCTATCATAGGCCTTGGCTAAGTCTAATTTCACTAGCATACCTTCCCTATTCAATTTCTTCAAAGAGTATGTAAAACTTCATGTGCCATGATAATTTCCCATCAATGATAACCCTGTTAGGAACAAATCCACTTTGTTCCAAAGACACCAACTTTGGCAATACAATTTTCAATCGATTCACCATTACCTTCATGATTATTTTATAAATTGTGTTACATAGCGAGATAGGTTTGAAGTTGGTGAAAGTTTCACAGACTTCTTTCTTCAGAATTAACATTATGTTTGTGTTGTTAGAATCTTTTAATAATGTTGATTTCTCTCATGATTCTTCCACCACCCCTACCACCTCAACACCCAAAAACTCCCAACAAACTTGGTAAAATAAGGCGCTGAAGCCATCTGGCCCTAGAAACTTCTCTTATTGAAGATCGAAAACAACCTTTTTGTACTTCTTCTTGTGTTACTTTTTCTTTTAACATTGCATAATCTTCTAGCATTACCAAACTTTGAATACCATCAAGAATTCTAAGAGAAAATTTTTTCTGCCAACCTTGTCCCCCCCAGTAGGTTCTAAAAAAAGCAACACCTAATTGTTGAATATCCTCTTCACCTTGGAATAAAATACCATTTTCATCTTTGATCTCACTAATTTTATTCCAACTTTGCTTTATTTTTGTTGTATGGTGAAAGAACTTGGTATTTAAATCACCTTCCTTTAACCACGTTTTATGTGATTTAGTGTGCCAAAAGTATTCTTCCCATTCTAACAACTCATTGTATTCTTCAAGTAGTTTCCTTTCTTCTTAGAATTCTAAATTTTTCTTACCATCTTTTATTACTTTTTCACCTAGTATTTCAAGTTCACTTTCCAACCTTCTCTTTTCTTTAAAAATATTTTTGAAGACATTTTTGTTCCAAAGTTTTAAATTCTCTTTCATCCTGCATAGGTTTTTGTGAAATACAAACATTTTCGACCCTCTCCATTGTATTGTCTTGTTCCACCAAGTTTTCATTAAGTCTACCAGCCCCTCCTTCCTCAACCACATTTTTTGAAATTTAAAAAATACCCCTTTGTTGGCTTTTTCTTCATTTCCACCTAAAGCTCCATCAGGAAATGATTTTAAATGAAGATCGGTCTCACTGAAGCCTTCAGATGTTTATCAATCTGCAACTAATCTTCGAAAACTAGAAATCTATCTAGTCTCTCTGCAATGTTAGTGAATCCCAACCTTCTATTATTCCATGTGTAAACACCATTGGCTATTTTAACATCAATTAAATTGGAAGTTTCTACAAAATTGGTGAAATCATTTTGAGGCTAGGACACTTTCCTAATTCCACCACTCTTTTTTCTTAAATAAATGATTGCATTAAAGTCCCCCCAACTATCATTCTTTCTTGATATATTTATTTTATTAATGTTCCCCATAATTCCTTTTTCTCTTCAATTTTTATGGGCCCATAAATATTGAACAATTCAAAAACTTTTATATTGGCTAGGATTGTTACCTTTGCTTTCATATAGTTTTGATCTTTTGAGACTATCTCCACTTCTACACTGTTAGGATTCTAAAGCATGCCAAGGCCACCTGTTAGGTCCACCGCCTCAATGAAGTATCCTTTCCACTTTTTACAGAAATTCAAGAAGGAATCTACTTCTTTTTTCCCAATTTTGTTTCTTGCAGTAAAACTACTTCTATATTTTGGATTTCCAACTAGCACTTGACCAATTGTCTTTTCTTAGGGTTGTTTAAGCCCCTAACATTCCCTGTGAGGATCCTCATTTTTTTCCAAGGGAGGGGCATGCTCCCTTGGATCTTGTCATGTAGGTCTTGATAGAAGTTTGGTTTCCTTTCTGAGCCTCTTCCTCTCACTTCTATTTAAGTGATTTGCTCCCAACTTTTGAAGATGAGGCCTTTGTTGTCTAGCAAATATGTCATTCCTCAAGAATACCTAAGCCATCTTCCTCTCTACTATGAGTTGTGTAACCACCATCTAAGAAGGAATCTTCTAGATCATCCTTCTACATTGGGAATTCCAACATTAATGGTGGGATTTGAGGGATTAACTCACCCTCCTCTATTTGATCATTATACTCTAGAAAAACTATTTGTAATGGTTCAAAAAGTAATATTTCCTTATTTCTAGTAGAGACTTTTTCTTCCATCCTATCAAATCTCCCCTCTACTTCATTTCTATTTATTGTTTTATTATCCTTTTCATGCCACATTCTTCTCCCTAGTCTTGGAAATCATTTACAATTTTCCCCATTGTCATTCTATCTTATGCATTTTAGATAGAAGAGAGCCGATTTTTCAATTTCCAATTGTTGCTTCCAAATTTTGCCTCCATTTTTCAATATTATTTCTTTTGGAGTTTCTTTTATTGTTAGGATCTTCAATCTTGCATAAATCAATGATTCACCATTTCTCATATCTTTATCTAAAACATGCTCAAGAGAGTGCCCGATTTGTTTCAAACAATTTCATGACTAGTACTCAAATGGTAAATTATAGAGTCTAATCTAGACTAGTCCCTCCAGAGGATTGAATTCTAAAGGGTTGAAATTATTTCTCCATTTCTATATGTACAAATATGAGTTACCATTCCTCCAACCACCTTTCTCTAGAATTTCATTTCTCATGGCTTCTTCCTTAAAACAACCACAAATAATTTTTTTTTCATGAAGTTGATGATCGGTTCACAATTCTAGTTGGTTGTTACCCAATCTTCTATCTCTTTTCTCGCTAGTCTCTTGCCCAAGAAATGGGCTATAACAACCATTTTTTCAAAATGTTCTATATCATTCATCATAGTGTTAGTAACATCAATTTCCTAACACTGAGAAAAATGTTGATTCACTCTTGGTATTTCCTTTCCCTTGCCTGCGCCAATCTCCTGCACATCCCTACTAAAGTGCACCACCATCTTCCCCCTACCTATATAATTCTTTTCACTTTATCCCTATTCTTCTTTTGATTAATTTATTTAAATTACATCACTAATTTCTCTTATTCCCTCTATAATAAAATAAATTTTAATTTATTTAATTATTCACTCCCATTTTCTTCTATAATTATATAAATCTTATTTATTTAATTATTTACCATTTTCTTCCTTCCATAATTAATTTTTTTATTATTTAATTATTTATCATTTCCCTCTTTCTATTAAATAATTATTTTCAATTATTTAATATTTCTCACTCCACCTTTCTTCTATATTTAAATAATTATTTTAAATTATTCAATTATTCATTTTTTCTCTCTTAAATTAAATCATTTCTATTATTATTTAATTTATTTCTTCTTAGCTAAGTCCCAAATCTCAACTAATTTCTTGAGTTTTGGTCCATCCTTCACATCCTTATCCTTTTCTTCTGAATTAACCTCATCCATTGATCATCATGCATCATCTTTCAATCCTCACCCTTCATTTGAATTGGGATTTCTATAAAAACAAGCTATTACCTTCATTCTAACCTTAACCACAATCTTTAAAGTTTTTCTATCTTGAGATCTTGCTATCTTGTATTAACATCAAGCTTATCATACAAGTTGCATACTACAAATTTGACAAATAAACAAAGAAAAATGGATGAGAAAAATTTAGGTGATTCAATTATGGCATAGGAATTGAAGGTTTATTGCTTTATTCTTGTGATTTCTATGTTTATTTGTTCTTCATTATTGGATTGGGGTCTTTATTGCTTGGATTTAGATAGTTTTGCAGTTGCTATCATAGATTCATGCTAGATTTTGAATTATACTCGATTTACATTTAGTGGACCTGACAAAACTAATCAGATTTTTGAAATTTTTGAGAACTTTTATTTTTTATGTGTGACACAATTGTCATGTACAGTGTTACATATGATCCTTAAAATACCACAATTGTTGTACAATGTGACACATGTGAGGTCTTTCGCCCCACATTTTTCACCTAGAATGACAAATCTGATTATTATCTTACAAAAATCAAATCATTTATCATTGCTATTTCAAATTATTTTATTAGCTACAGGTTATTATTATGATATTCCATTATCAATTTACATCATTTCCATTATCAAATTTGTTTTTTTGTCATATCCCTATGTTTTTATAGCTACAAGTTTCTTTTTATGTCTCAATCATGCCCTAGAAAGCTGCAATCATTAATTCCTACGTCGTAGTCATTATTACTTATGTTTAAGTCATTGTTCCATAAGCCATATATGTTGATTCATGTGATGTGTTATTGCAATTCATTTGAGCCTCTATGCACTACATCTGACTATCAGAGCAAAAAGAGGGTATAAATTTTAGATTTTCATTTTCTATTTTTTGTATTCATTAGTAGAGACTTTTGGTTACTAATATCTGATTTCCAACTTGTGGAAATCATTGGGAGAAGACATTTTGATCTAAACTACTAATCCAATTTCTTGTAGGGTTCCATTATGTGTTTGTAATTTCTAAATTAGGAACATTTGGAATTGGTGCTTAAAAAAAACAAGTGTCTTCTATGTTTTTTGCACTTGCAAGCATGCATTATTATAGAAGGCATGTTTAGCTAAAGTATCCTCTCCCTTGCACTACGTGTGATTCTTAGGTGATTAAAAATAGTGCTATAACATAGTCTTGTGTATCCTCTCCACTTGTGCTACGTGTAATTCCTGGGTGATGAGAAATAGCATTACATAAGCCTTCCTTTTTTTAGTAGTAGGCTTGCTAGTGGAGTTTCACCCTTGGCGATGACCTCCAATGTATATACCTCTAGTATGATATATAAAAAGGAAAAAACAATAAGGTGGTCTCAATCTAAAAGTTCATTTTAGGTGTGGGCCTTGCATTCGTGGGTGAATCCACACGCAGGTTAGAGATTTTGGTCTCCCATTGTTGTCTATGCCCTAATGGTCTTTGGATTTCACACGAGAGTAAGAACCATCAATTTTAGAAACCTAAGACCACTTTTGGCCATCTCCTATTGTTGGTGCATTTTGATAACATTGTCACAAGAATTTACTTACCATATTTGATGCTTGGTTGAGGTGGC
>VDFB02369041.1:0-11169 GCA_007258455.2 Sequoia sempervirens | reverse complement strand
CACATAAAATTAATGTCTCACTTGAAAATGATAAGAAAAAATTCTTGACCTTTTTAACTATATTTAAATATTTTTTTAGAGGTTAATATATATCTTATTTAAAGAAATGCAACATGATAATCTAAAAGAATATTGGTATATGATATACCTGTGAACAATTATATTTTTAGTTTCTTGTTGTTTACCCTATAAATTAATATATTTTATTAAAAATAAATTAAGAATTATCACATAATCATGTTGAATCATTTCACTATATTTTTAAAATATTATAGTATAAAAATATTTTTAATGAATTTATTTTCATTATCTCCTTTCAAAAAAAAAAAAAAAAAAAAAATTCCATACCAAGGTGTCAAAAAATGTCATTTGAAAAAATAGGTATTTAAAATTTATTATAAAATAGAGAGAATAAATTAGCTGTAGTATTTTCATGAGGGGATTATAAAAAATTTATGAGGTAGGAATAGAAATAAAAATGAGGGGTATCATGATTTCATGATCATATATGATATAAGTCTAATAAATGAATCCCCCAATCCAAAACCTTTGTTGGAACTATTTATTACAATAACTTTTAAGGATTCTTTTTATTGCTCTATTTCTTTCTAATGACAATCAAAAAATTAATAATTATTCAATGGAACCCTCCCAAAACTCCTCCTACCTAGTTATACCCGCTAAGCATTTTATCACATTTGTAACTCTCTACTTTCATCTATCTATTTATTCTTTTAGGGATCCCTAGTATGTAGATATTCTTAACTTAAATTTAAGAAGAATATGCCCCAATGGCCTCTTGAATAAAAATTATAATCTCAAATATTTTTTGTCTCCTATATTGGAAATACTAAAATACTTAGGACATAAAAATTTGTAAGAGGTAGTTACTCTTGTTGTCTAGGTAAGAACTTATGATGCATGTTATGACACATCATAAGTAACTTTGAATAGATATAATTAATATAAAATAAAACACCCAATTTGGTGATATTTTAATGATACTCTTTATTACAAGTGGAAGTAATATTATCTGATTAGCCTATGAACTCATCTTGGGACTATTTGTGTTGGTTTTATAACAATTTATTTAGGTGTCACTTTTTGGATGGATTTAGCTCATGGTTTTATAATTATCTTTTGATGGTTTCATGTACTATTTATAGGGCTTTGAGATGGAAGTTTGATAGTGAGTTTGTAAGTATTATTATGATATTGAAATTACTCCATATCTCTAGAAGGTTGGTGGTACTATATATAATATTTCTCTAAAAAAAAAAAATATTGTAAATATTTCCTAGTGTACTAAATAATACATCGGGTCTAGTTTGGGAGTGTGTGGTTTTTCTCCCAAAAGGATTTCTCTCCATGTACACATGTGCTTATGGCAGGATTTTGTTTATACTTTATGTGTTTCTTATTTTATAATTGTAAAGTTAAAATTTATACAATAATCTCCTCTAAAAATTAGCTAAGGCTTAGAAGTGTTTACATTTACCTTATTCAAGTTTCAATTATAAAACCATTTATCCAAGTATTCTATTTTGAAACATGTGAAATAGGATGCACTCAAAATTAATACTAATTTTCCTATTAAGTTTAGCATTAAAGATAGCTTTGAAAAATATGACATGGAGTATGAACCCTTATTTCTTTTAATTTGTATAACTCCTCCATTTCCTCAATCATGTGATCTCGCCTAAATGTTTGGGACATCACTTGTGATTAATATGTGTTGAATGGTGATTTTGTTTTATCCATGTAGTCAGACAATTTTAGTCAAGTTCTTTCTTTACTAGTTGTGAGCCATTACGTACATGAGAATTCAAAATTCCTTGGTTTTAAGATAAGTGGTAATTTTCATGATCTAAATGAGGCTGAAAATCCAATTCAAGAGTGTTAATTTTGATTGTAGAAACATTAGTTTTATTTTTTCTATAGCTTTTGGCCATAGAATTCTTCCAAAATTCTATTATTTATCAAATTCATGAACTAGTGTAGTTTCATTCCACATATTGGGTTTACTCAACCTACACTTCCATGCATAATTTATATGTAAATTTGGACCTATGTATATGCAACCTACATTTTGATCTATTATTTCCCTTTGTTCTTATTCATGTCTTATGTTTCTACATATTCAACTACTTCTATATTTTTTCATAACTTCATATCCCCTATCTTTGCTACACCTATTGGGGATTTACATGCTCAATCAATGCCCCTAGATGAATTCACTAGATAAGCAATATCCTACCTTGTGAGTGCATAATGAGTTATTTACTATTGATATAAAATAGATAGATCTTATATTACTAGGTGGTAGGGGAAAAAGAAGGCAATTAAATTATTTTTTCTTGTGCATTTGGGGTAAAAAAGACTAAAGAGGTTGAGATTGATCTAAGGAATAAGAAGTTGATTATACATATATATATATATATATATATATATATATATATATATATATATATATATATATATATTTGGGATCACAAAAAAAGAATTTTATGTTGTTTATACAATTTTAGTTTTATTCCATCAAAAGAGTCTCACATAAAATTAATGTCTCACTTGAAAATGATAAGAAAAAATCCTCGACCTTTTAACTATATTTAAATTTTTTAGAGGTTAATATATATCTATTTAAAGAAATGCAACATGATAATCTAGGATTATATGAGACACTTAGACCACTTATTCTCAGAACTAATATATTTTATTAAAAATAAATTAAGAATTATCACATAATCATGTTGAATCATTTCACTATATTTTAAAAATATTATAGTATAAAAATATTTTTAATGAATTTATTTTCATTATCTCCTTTAAAAAAAAAAAAAAAAAAAAAAAAAAAAATTCCATACCAAGGGTGTCAAAAAATGTCATTTAAAAATAGGTATTTAAACTGCTATAAATAGAGAGAATAAATTAGGATTTTTCTATGAGGGGATTATAAAATTTATGAGGTAGGATTAGAAATAAAATGAGGGGTAATTTCATTTATGATTCCATGATCACATATGATATAAGCCTTAATAAATGAATCCCCTAACCAAAACCTTCATTGAACTATTTATTACAATAACTTTTAAGGATTTTTTTTGGCTGGCATTTCTTTCTAATGATAATCAAAAATTAATAATTATTCAATGGAACCCTCCCAAAACTCCTACCTAGTTATAATCATACATTTTTATCACATTTGTAACTCTCTACATTTTCATCTATCTATTTATTCTTTTAGGGATCCCTAGTATGTAGATATTCTTAACTTAAATTTAAGAAGAATATGCCCCAATGGCCTCTTGAATAAAAATTATAATCTCTAATATTTTTTGTCTCCTATATTGGAAATACTAAAATACTTAGGACATAAAAAATTGTAAGAGGTAGTTACTCTTGTTGACTAGGTAAGAACTTATGATGCATGTTATGACACATCATAAGTAACTTTGAATAGATATAATTAATATAAAATAAAACACCCAATTTGGTGATATTTTAATGATACTCTTTATTACAAGTGGAAGTAACATTATCTGATTAGCCTATGAACTCATCTTGGGACTATTTGTGTTGGTTTTATAACAATTTATTTAGGTGTCACTTTTTGGATGGATTTAGCTCATGGTTTTATAATTATCTTTTGATGGTTTCATGTACTATTTATAGGGATTTTGAGATGGAAGTTTGGATAGTGAGTTTGTAAGTATTATTATGATATTGAAATTACTCCATATCTCTAGTTGGTGGTACTCATATATAATATTTCTCTAAAAAAATATTGTAAATATTTTTAGTGTACTAAATAATACATTGGTCTACTTTGGAGTGTGTGGTTTTTCTCCCAAAAAGGATTTTCTCCATGTACACATGTGTTATGGTGTGATTTTGTTTATATTTTATGTGTTTCTTATTTTTATAATTGTAAAGTTAAAATTTATACAATACTCTCCTCTAAAATTAGTTTAGGAAGTGTTTACATTTACCTTTATTCAAGTTTCAATTATAAAAACCATTTATCCAAGTATTCTATTTTGAAACATGTGAAATAGATGCACTCAAAATTAATACTAATTTTCCTATTAAGGTTAGCATTAAAGATAGCTTTGAAAATATGACATGGATTATGAACCCTTATTTCTTTTTAATTTGTATAACTCCTCCATTTCTTAATCATGTGATCTCGGCCTAAATGTTTAGATTAATACTTGTGATTAATATGTGTTGCATGGTGATTTGTTTGATCCAAGGAAGCTGTATCAATTTTAGTCAAGTTCTTTCTCTTTTACTAGTTGTGAGCTTGTGTACATGCATGAGAATTCAAAATTCCTTGGTTTTAAGATAAGTGGTAATTTTATGATCTAAATAAGGCGGAAAATCCAATTCAAGAGTGTTAATTTTGATTGTTGGAAACATTAGTTTTATTTTTTCTATAGCTTTTGGCCATAGAATTCTTCCAAAATTCTATTATTTATCAAATTCATGAACTAGTGTAGTTTCATTCCACATATTGGGTTTACTCAACCTACACTTCCATGCATAATTTATATGTAAATTTGGACCTATGTATATGCAACCTACATTTTGATCTAGTATTTCCCTTTGTTCTTATTCATGTCTTATGTTTCTACCTATTCATCTGCTTCTATATTTTTCCATAACTTCATATCCCCTATCTTTGCTACACCTATTGGGGATGTACATGCTCAATCAATGCCCCTAGATGAATTCACTAGATAAGCAATATCCTACCTTGTGAGTGCATAATGAGTTATTTACTATTGATATAAAATAGATAGATCTTATATTACTAGGTGGTAGGGGAAAAGAAGGTAATTAAATTATGTTTTTCTTAGGTATTTGGGGTAAAAGACTAGAAGAGGTTGGAGATTGGATCTAAGGAATAAGAATTTGGATATATATATATATATATATGGGATCACAAAAAAGAATTGTTTATGTTGTTTATACAATTTTGTTTATTCCATCAAAAGAGTCTCACACATAAAATTAATGTCTCACTTGAAAATGATAAGAAAAAATTCTTGACCTTTTTAACTATATTTAAATATTTTTTTAGAGGTTAATATATATCTTATTTAAAGAAATGCAACATGATAATCTAAAAGAATATTGGTATATGATATACCTGTGAACAATTATATTTTTAGTTTCTTGTTGTTTACCCTATAAATTAATATATTTTATTAAAAATAAATTAAGAATTATCACATAATCATGTTGAATCATTTCACTATATTTTTAAAATATTATAGTATAAAAATATTTTTAATGAATTTATTTTCATTATCTCCTTTCAAAAAAAAAAACTTTCCATACCAAGGGGTGTCAAAAAATGTCATTTAAAAATAGGTATTTAAATTTTTTTATAAATAGAGAGAATAAATTAATAGGAATTTTATATGAGGGGATTATAAAAATTTATGAGGTAGGAATAGAAATAAAAATGAGGGGTATCATGATTTCATGATCATATATGATATAAGTCTAATAAATGAATCCCCCAATCCAAAACCTTTGTTGGAACTATTTATTACAATAACTTTTAAGGATTCTTTTTATTGCTCTATTTCTTTCTAATGATAATCAAAAAATTAATAATTATTCAATGGAACCCTCCCAAAACTCCTACCTAGTTATAATCATACATTTTTATCACATTTGTAACTCTCTATATTAATTCTCCATGATTTGCATGGCCCAAAGTTCATTTTTATTTCTATGGTAGCTTGTTTTAAATAAGTGTCTAATTCTATGTTCTCTCCACACCCTCAATTTATATTGGAGAAAGGTTTATTTTCTTTAATAGATATATATCATTGAAATTAATTTAAGGAAGCAAAAATATTTAAATTAAAAAATCATTTTAAAAAAAAATAAAATATAAGAATATCTTAATACTTTTCGTATTAAAACCCGTGAAACCAATGGCCGTGAGAAAAGCCACCTATAAAACAACATATAGCCTACTTCCCAGGATAAGAGGAGCTTATATAAATAATAACATTAAAAAAATTCCAGCAAGCTATATATACTTTATTATTAGCATCCTAGAGAACAGGATATGGAAATAACGCTCTGTGGCTCTTAAAATCTACCTAGCTGCTAGTTGATTAATCTAATAATTAACCTTAATCAACCATTCTTTTATGTTTTGATTTCTCTGAAGGAAAATCAACCTAAATAAACAAAAGTGTAAATCAAATCCACTCAGAATCCCACCAAATGGAGGCATTAGGAGAGAGGGGCTCCAGAGCCTCGAAAACATCTGCAGGAAAATTCACCTGTAAAATGCTGTCAGGAGTGCAAGAAATCACTTCTTCTTTGATGGCACGATCAGATATTGGAATAATATCTTCTGGACAGAGTAAGGGCATTTTATCCCAGTGGCTATTGATGTTGTTATTACTTGCAGTAAATTCATTCTCAATTTGGCCTTTGTTATTAATCTGCTGCTGCTGGTCATTGAAACAAATTATAGAGCTGTTATGGACTGACGAAGTTGCATCCTCTTCTGGCCGTAAGAGGAAATCCAGAATGTTGCTGTCATTAACATCAATGAATAAGCCAGCCTCTAAGTCATATGTACTGTCTTGTGTTAAAGAAAGTTGATGAAGCTGATCATAGTCCTCAATGTGTTCAAAATTTTCTGATTGATCAAATGGAACAAGGCTACTATTGGGTGACATGATCTCTCTCTTATTACAGGTCAGCCCCACCTGTCTGAACTGCTTGGAATGAGGCCTGGAGCTTCTACAGTTGTTATTGATATCATTGTTGTTCAGTGTAGACGACATAGCTGAACCTTCACTAGAATCCTCAGCTACCAATGCTGTTGCTCCAGCATTGAGGATGTTGGTGTCAGCAAATAAACTGTTAGACTCTACTGCAACAAGATCCTGCAGTTTTACCATGAGAGGGTCATCTAATTCATTTGAGAATGGTGGCTGTGATTTCTGTCTGACTCTTCGGACCTCTACTGACTGGTCTCCTTGAAATGGATCTGCTGTTTCATCTGGAAATGGGGGATTAAATGAGGCTCCTCCAAATGCAGTACCCTGCATCAGTTTAAAAAAATCATCTGAAGTACAAAATTCTGAAGGCTAACTGTCAAATCACCTCATATCAAGATTACAAGTTGTCACGTTGAACTCCTTTAACAACCTAAGGGTGGCTGACAAGGAAATGGTAAGTTGCCACAGTGAATTCTTATAATGGTGGTGGAGGATGATGAATGAAAATGAAATGAGAACTTATTAATCATGTATGTTTGTAATTTTGAGAAAAAATGGCAGCGGATTGTCTGGAATGAAATCATTGGATGAGGCGATGGGTGATTGAATATATATATATATATATATATATATATATATATATATATATATATAAAATAAACTGTTCATTTTATGCAGAAGAACAGAAGAATATAAGTACAACTTTAATCTGATTCTTAAAAATAATTGAATAATAATGCTGCAAAGAACAAATGCAGTACGTTTTGAGCGTACCTCCTGCTGCTGCTGCTGCTGCTGATAAACTGAAAAGTCGCTGAAATAGTTCGTTTTGTTCATGTCACTTGAATGAGCTTGTACTGTATGTGCATTTGTAGAATATAATTTGGGACTTTGCAGAGCGCGCATCATTCTTTTCTGCCTGGTGCTCCAAAAGTTCTTCACGTCGTTGTCTGTTCGCCCAGGTAAATAAGAAGCAATTTTGGCCCATTTGTTCCCTAGTTTTGCTTGCATTTCCATTACAAGCTTCTCCTCTTCTGGTGAGAACTTACAGCCACTTCTGTGACAAAACGCAAAAGCCACACTTCATTCATACCATGGCAACTTCATTGTAAGGCAAGCAAGTAGATTATAGGAAGGTGGGGAAAGATAATTGGTTGTAAGTATAACAGTCAACGTGTTATGTTTTAATTATATTTATTTGTTTGTTATAATAGGTCAGGTTCATGGATTCTCGAAAACAAAATACGCTACATATATAAATTAAAAAGAGCTTAAATATTTTATTTATTTTGTTTACAAATTTCTCATAAGAATCTAAAACTATTTGAGACTTTTGTGCGTGCGCCTGAAAAATCATTTAGTCACATTATAAGAAGAGGGTCACGGGTTCTGCTTTAAAAAGATTTTTTTTAAACTATGGATTCAATGGACCAGTTAAGAATACTGACAAACAATGACTAGGTCATTCCAGTCAAATAATTAATAGAAGGTCACGGGTTCGAATTAGGAAAGATAAAGACATATATTGTTTGTTCGCTTTGCATAAATCTAAATAAAATTAGTTTAATATATCGATTTTAGCTTTTTAACTTAGATTAAAATGATACGAAATTATCTTTTTATCAATTAAATGATATTTTATTTATTAGTATTTAAAAAATTAGTTTTTGATGTTTTTATTTCATTTTATTTATTATATAGTTTATTTATTTTATAAAAAAAAATTCACATAATTAAATAATTTATTAGACGTATTTATTTATATCAATTAAATTATTAAGATTGTGATTTTATTAAAAGAAATTGATATATTTAATCTAAATATGAGCATAACATTTTTTTACTTTAAGTATTTAAATATTTAAGTTAGTTTAAATATTTTTTAAATAATATATTAAATTATAAAAACTATAATGTTAATTGTAAAATATGCATAAAATTTTAAAAAAATTAAAAGATTTATTATTGTATCAAATCTAAAACACAATGTAATATATTAGATGTACCATATTTAATAGGATGGATTAAAATTATTGTATAATTAAAATATAAAGATTATCACTTAAAAATTATAATTTGAATAAAAATAACTAAATATTAGATTCAATCATAAAAAAATATAATAATAATTTTAAATTTACTCTCTTTAAATATACTATATATTCGGACAAAACTCCGAATTACTTCCAAATTATTAAAAATAAAACTACACGCATCCCCATGATTCATGTCTATAATCTTATTCACTTATCCTAATAAAAAGTTATAAGCTATGTCTCAATATCATTCTTAAATAATTTAATTTTAATTGAATAATTTTATACGCTATCACTTAATCTTTAACAAGTTATTTCATCCTAACTCAACATATGCTGACAAGGTATCCTACTTCATCAATCTGCATTACTTTATATGAAACCCAAGAAGAACAGAGAATATCGATATGCTATGGAAAAAGACATGCTTCAACATATTTCGTTGTCTGTAGAATAACGATTGCTGTGTTATGAGATAAACCTCTGCAACAACCTATATTTTTCTAACATTTCCAGAGTAATGTACTGCTAAAAATACCTTATCCACTCAAGTTTTTTTCTCCTCCCAAAACTGGTTTGAATATGATATTTTTCAAAATTGGATTATTTGTTATTAATCAAGCTTTTCAAAAGACTGTAAGAGATTTTAATCTGCATTTCTCTCTGTAACAAACTTTGTGTCAAAAAAAAAATCTTTAATTGTTTTTAATTGTTCTCTTCGTCTACAGAAATTAAAAGTCTTCATCATGAATCAAAGCTATAGACAGAAAACTTGTCTCTTGAGTAAAAATTTGCTCATTCAAACTAATAATTTTGCAAAGGAAAATCAAATCTGAAACCTTTAGTATTAACCAACATATCTTCAGAACTTTTAAACTCCAACGTTTTTACTAGATAATTAGTTCCTAAAACACTATCCAGAATCCTAATGCTTCTGTGATTGTAACTGTTCTCAGGTAAATCCAAAAATTCTTCTCTAGACAAAAAGAAATGGGAATTGCATATTACATACCTTTTAAGGTCTGGTTTGAGCTTGTTAACCCATCTTAAGCGGCATGATTTTCCAGTACGAGGCAGCAAGCCTTTGGCTCCAATGGAGTTCCAGTCCCTCGCTCCATACTGCCTTACATACTCTATCAAGATTTCATCTTCCTCAGGCATCCATGGCCCTTTCCTTAAAACCTCCTTTCCGTTGCGACTATTATGATTATTACCATTCCCCTTTTGATCGGCCTTCATCTTGTTTACCACTTCTATTGAAGCCCTTGACTACCTCTAGACTTCTCTGCAAATATTTTGCTTTTGCAGGCTTTAGCATCTGCGCTTCAAAACCAGTTATGATGTGTGCATGTCACTGTTTACTTTCTAAGAACCCTGAAGAGAGGCAATTGTGAATTGGCTTAGCCTAGAACCACTTAAACTAACTGAAATTCGAAAAATTCACAATGCGCCTCCAAGATAGCAAATCCTTACCGACATCTTCTTAAATAGCAGTTCTCCTTACAAAGCACTGGCAAAGATATCTCATTTTTTCTCACGAGCGTTGCATTTGGCTCTAAATATCTCAAGTTTATCAGTTTTTCTTTCAGTTTATCAGTTTTTCTTTCAATACTCTGTCTTTTGCTCTAAAGATTGCTTCAATCTGTCAAATTCTATCATTCCTTGCAATGGGTAAAGATTGACAGAAACAACGAAAGCAAACAAATTTATCCCTATATTCAAATAATGTTTTCCCAAGACATCAAATTCTTTCATTTCTTGCAAGTTGCCAGGGCAAAGATTCACGGAAACAACGAAAGCAAGCAAATTTCAAATAATCTTTCTTTCATGCGTCATCTGTCGTTTTCCCCAAATTTCCTGGGGGCAAACCATCACAGAAACAAGGAAAGCAAACAAATATTCCTTACTATCAAGTAATCTTTTCTTCCAGTCGACAAATTCTTTCGGCCCTCGCAAATTGTTGCAACTTCCTGGCGCAAAGCTTGACAGAAACAACGAAAGCAAACAAGTTTTTCCCTATTTTCAAATAGTATTTCTAGCAAGGCGTCAAATTTTCAATTCTTGCAAATTGCAGGACAAAGACGGGCAGAAACAAGCAAAATTTGTAGTGCCGCGCTAAAAATAAAATGCACAAGAACTCTTCAGACGGCGAATGCTGCCATTTTTTAACATAATCGACCACAAGTACTGAAAAATATTACAACTTTCAAGCAAAACCGCCAACAATCTAACATGAAAAGAACATCAAATTTTCGAATTCCTTCAAAATTTTCCCTGCTTCAGAAATTTTATCAAACCTCTTAAACCTTTGGTGTTTTGCATTTTGCTGAGCAAATCTTGCAGAGGCTTTGCCTGAAAATTTATAGGATTTT
>VDFB02369040.1:0-15692 GCA_007258455.2 Sequoia sempervirens | reverse complement strand
ATCTGTGTGTTCTAGTTTTTTGTCTTATCTTTCATCTGTGTTGGTTCTTTTTAGAGAATCTGTTATTGCTTGTTGTTGAATTTACATGTGCTTCTCTCAGAAGGATTAATGTGGGAAATGAACTGTGTCTATTTCCGCTTTAGGACATAGTTGTACGTGTCTTTGAGGTAATCTAATTGAAATTGAAGTTACCGAAGGCACTACTATTCTTGGAGGTTTCTTTGAGATGCTCCTATTTTCCCTTACAGTACAATTGAGCATCTATGTGCATTATTCTAGGTGGAAGCATCTTATCTCATCCATAATAAATCCAACATCTCATCTTTTCCATATAATAAATCCACATTCCATCGAATCCTTTTTTATCCAATGTCAAGTCCATTCTTGATCTTGATAAAGATTAGGGGTATACTTCAAACCAATTCTTGGTAAAATCTTGACATGGTCATTTCCATTGATCATATCCTATCCCATGCAATATCATCACCTATATATAGAACTATCCAAAATATTATACTCAATCCAAATATGTTATCCTTTCATGGGATTGTCATTGGCATCTTTTGCATATCTATCCATCTCTCTATGCATTCACTCATAGCATTTCATACATTTCTAGACATTGGGGGCAGGTACTTATATGTTTCTTTAGTATAAATCTTGATCTATGTCATCTAGCTCATGTTGTGATCTAGACATCATCCAATCAAATAAAATAATCCATATCATATGCATCTTGTTGATTCTTTAGCATAATATCAAACCATCTAATAGATTTTGTTCCTAGCCTAGCTACAACCAATCTTATCTAATCAATCAATCATCATCTTAGGATGTATCCTTCCCAATCCTCATGTTCTTCTTATCTTGACAATACTATCCTTTCATTGTTGTGAATCCTCAACAATGTTATCAATATCGGTAATCACTCAATCTGATAATCAATTTTAGCTTGGCTATTAACAAGATCTCAAAATATTATTGATATCCTTGTAAGAGAGGGGGACCAACCACGTCAAGGCTCCAAGTCATGGAGATCTAAGAGCATAGGGATTCCCTAACTTACCTCACTCTAAAGGGGTGTTTCAGATAGTGGTTGAGAATGATGAGGACTATAAAGTACTTCAATCACTCTTCAGACCTGAAATCCAAGTTTAGACTAAGCGAGTTGGTTTATAGAGTCAATATTGCACCTCAGACAATTCTTTTTCTAAGGAAAAAAGCGTAGTTCTAGGATGACAACGTGGTGCGCTAGCGTCTCTCAGGTGTGTTGGCATCCATATGGCCAGAAGACAGAAAGTACAATAAAAACTACAAGAAAACAAAATAACGACCTAGCTAACTACTCTTGAATGAGAAAAATAGAACAATGAAGTGAAAAAAATACAAGTGTAGGTGATAGAGTAGATAGATGAAGTCTAAGGTAATGAAAATGATCCCACCAAGGTGCCAATTCACCAACTAGCTCCAAATGCATGTCCACCTACACACAAGAAAGAGGGGAAAATTGTTGGTGTTGTATAAGGGTTTGTCTTAGTCAGACCCCCGTTTTGGTTTTTCCACCTTCATGGATAGCCAAATAGCAACGAGAGAGAAATATGCGATAAAGAAGTAAAGAAAGTAAAAGATGCAATTAACACTACAAAATAGTAAAGTTCTACTCAACCAAATCACAAAGGAGAGGAGCGAAAAATTACCACCTCCACCCAAAAGCTCACAAGCCAATGGAGGAGAAAGTGGACTTGGCAAGGTCACCACAACCTCGACTATGATGGAAGGAGGTCTCACAAGACTCCAATCCCATGTTGCTATGACTTGCTTCAAACTTTCTTTGTGGAGTTGATGGAGTATTGTTGCTACAATGGAGTGTTGAAGTGTTGCTTGAGACTAAAGAGAATGCTAGAAGTGCTAAGAGAATTCCAATCTCCTGCTTAGAGAATAAAATGAGATGAAGATGGATGAATTTGAAGGAGAAGTGGGAAGAATCTACCATTTTTTAGGTTGGTTGGTCGAAGGATGTTACAAATTGACCCCAATCGAAAGTGTAATACTTCTTCCAGCTTCAAATGTAGGAATCCATTAGGGATGTAAGAATGCCACGCGGATATCTGGGCGCCTCACATGCATCCCCGAAAAATATTATCTCATTGAAACAAGAACTCAAAGTGACTGTAAGTGAGATAGTTAGGTGATGTAATTTTACCAACCAGTTTATTTTCTATAGGTGAAGAGTATGTGAAAAGAGGAGATTGCATAAGGGGTGAAAAGTTCACTCTATACGGCCCTTCCCCCTTTAGCGAAGCAGTCTTTGTGCAGTGCACAATAAATTAGATTGAATAGTTGGTAGGGTTGTCGTTATGCTTGAACCATCGAGGGAAAGTAGGCAGTGATCATGGTAGACTGTACGGGATGGAACAAAGGACTCACATAGCCCCATGCAGACTATGAAGTTACACAAGAACACAGTGAAGGCCTCAAACCAATGATAGAAAAACCTCATAGGATGAAAGCATCTCATAGGCCCAGAAACCTGCAAGGAGGCATCCCCCAAGATCTCTCACATGAAGGAAGCCACGTGAAGTATGCACCTTATAGGCCTGCAAACTTGCAAGAAGAGTATCCCCAAGATCTCTCATGAAGAAACCGGATGGAGGACACAAAACTACTGAGTCATGGTCCTAGGGGCATCCCCAAGATCTCTTTCATGGAGGAAATCGAAAGGAAGAATTTCAGATAGAGTCAGGATGGAAAGTTAATATAGGCACACCTTTCTAAAGTGACATGTTTACCCTTAGATAAAGCATGTAGAAACAAAACAACCACATGTAATGCAGGAGATGGACAGGATCATGCAAACTATAAAAAATGGAAGTATTTCAAAGGTCCCATGCAGGCACAGCATAAGAAGGTCCACCCAAGAGGCGGTGTTGTTTGAAGTGCACAAAAAGACCATTTTCTCAAGTGTGATTCATCATCAGAGGATCTCTCAAGCATTCACTTCATCAAAGGGTAAAGAATAAATAGCCATCATGAGAAAGGCCAAGAGAGATTGCTTCCGCCTCATGAGAGAATCTTCAGGATTCTTTCTTTCAAGACCCGCCGTGGAAAACCTGCGTTGATGAGGTCTTCGTTGAAATGAATGCAGTTTTGAAAAAAATGTTTGAGGATTTTTAGAAAAAGATTTTTGGAAATGGAATGCATTTATGAAAATTGGCAGCAGCGTCGGCAGAAGTGATGAAGGGAACAACTCGTCAAAAGAAGAGAAAAAGATAAGAAGAAATAAGCAGAAACAGAGGCACAAAGGGACGTTTCATATTCCAAAGGTCGAGAACTGCTCATAAATAATATATGAGATATAATAATGCTATATAAAATGAACTCATCAACACTATATTGAATCATGTGAAAGAATGCTAAAATTAGTTCAACATGGAAGGGAAGCCTAAAATGACTAACCGCACGTCATCTGGTTGCCCAAAATCAATCACAAACATGGAAGAATGATGATATAGATAGAAGAAGGTTTACAACACAAAAATCACACATGTATCCAAGAACCAACAAGGGTGAAAAGGGTCATCCAGGAACACATCACAACACACACACTTCTAAACTAAAGATAAAGAAGAGGCCTCCCCCTAACACTCATCAACCAAGAGGTCATCTGCTTCCCACTCTAGAACATCATAAGGGGAAGGAGGATGAGCTTGTAGTGGTGGAATATTGAGGGGAGGAGCTTCCAACCATCCTGTAACAAGGGATAAGGAAGAAGGCCCTACAAGGTATTCTCCACTAGGCTCTTATGGAGCTATGGTCAATGATTTTGCAAAGATCACTGATAAGTCTAAACTTCATCCAGAGAGTTAAACATGCACTTTACTAGAGTACCATGTTGTACCTCAATGGACAGAGAAGGTTACGCCTGAGTTTCACTACTTGGCTCACTGAATGACTCAGGAGCGGTGATGAACTTAGGGGAAGCTAGGGCTGGTTTCATCACTAAGATAGAATAGTCCAATGCCTAACCACCCTTCGGAGAGGGTGGGATCCTCTTATGCCCTCCACTGTTGGAAGGGCCATCCTCCATCTTCTGCTTTGTCAGGGGATGATAACTCCCCACAAACAAGGCAAGATGAATAGAGGAAGAGGAGGAGGAGAAAACTAAAGCATACACCACTGAAGTATTCAGCATATCCACAGGTTTTGGGAAAGGTGGGACATCCAAAAGGGACATCAATAAGGGCAGCTCAACCAAAGGAGTGATGAACACTTGCACCTTTTTGGGGTCAGGCACACTCACAACAGGAGCTGGAAGTAATACGGAGCTTGGTTGAACCAAAGTAGAGGGGAGGAGAGAGGAGGATGTAGCAAGAGGCCCTGAAGTAGGAGCAAACATCTCCCCTTCCTTTCTCTGCAAGGTGGCCTACTCAGCTACGAGAGCCTTTTGTCAGTACTTGCTCTCGCGCACAAGGTGGTTTTTGCGACTCTTCAAGCTAGAGGCCAAAGGTTGCAAAGGAGTGGAAGACTCCTGCTCATCCATGGGAGTTTCCACCATAGCTATTTCTAGCAGAGGGACTGGCTCCTAAATGGGAGCAGAAGGAGTGGGTTGAAAACAATGGGGGGTAGTGATTTTTTAAGTGCTAATATTCGCCAATTGGCTAATAGTTGAAATTTTGGAATCCAAAATTGGCTAATGGTTTGAGCTACAACATGACTTGAATCACCACATTTTTACAAAATTTTATTATAGTCTTATTTAAATCATCAAATAATTTATTTTATTAAAAAAATTAACCCAAAAATTTGCCACAATATTCAATACATGATTAGATCAGATTCGCCTAAATTTTATAAATTATAGTAGAAATCTATATTAATTTTCCAATAGTATATCATAATTATTAGTTTCTTTAGGACCATATTTCTAATCTTTAGTTTCCACCATTGATTTATAATATAATCTAATGGCCCTTGTTGTATTACATGAGGTAAAATGTACCCATGATCTGTAATGCTCATGGGGCCCACCATTTTGTGTCTCATGAACATTATAGATTGTGGGTAAATTTTACCTTACAAAGTACAATGAGGGTCGTTAGATCAATGATCTAAAAGAAATTCTAAGCCCCATGAGAATTACAAATCATGGGTACATTTTACCTTGCAAAATACAATGAGGACCATTATATTATATTTTCAAATAATGGTGGAAAGTAAATATTATAGTCTACCCCTTCAACCAATCAATAATTTCCACCCTTAGGCCCCTAATTTTCAATGAGAATTATTTTTAGATTTGATAGATTCACCATCATAATTAATACATTTTCCTATTATTTTTTAAAATTTGCCAAAATTTTCTACAAAATTTTAGTGATGTAAAAAAAATTGCCAATAAAATTAATATTATTTTGAAAAAAAGGAAAGATTTACCAATAGAAATTAAATTTTTTACCTTAAAAAATGAAAGATTCACCAGGATTTTATATATTTTTTTGAAGGGGGTTTCTTAAAGTTAACACTGATAGGGGCAGTCGACTCTAGTGCCTCGGTAGTGGGCCTCTTCTCGTTTACTATTTTGGGAGAAGAAGTGGTAGGAGGTCGCGAAGGCCAGGACAGAGGATTCCCCACAAGGACCTTTTCCCTTGCCATACAAGCAATACCAAGGTCCATGTGGTTTGGTAGGGAGATTCGATATCCTAATCTTAGGTCTATGCCAAGTAGGCACCATCGGAATTAGTGGGTAAAATCCAAGCCTACTCATCCAAAACTCTTCTCTAGAAAGAGGAGTGGGATAGCCATCTTGAGGACGAGGCAACTTCTCTTTTCCCTTTCAAGAAGAGGAGGAAACTAGCTGTTGCACCATTAGAAGGGTCAGTTTTAGCTATCCCTTGCCCCCAATCTTATACTTCATATAATTCATATAAAGTAGGTTCGTTCTTGGAGGAAGCAGACCGACTGAGGCGAGCCAAAAGTGATCCAATGAATATCCCCCATGGGATACCAAAGGTTGGTACCCAGTGTCATGCACTACATGCACAACACCTTCATGGGAGAATTTTAAACATTTTTGAATGAAAAAGGAAATTCCATTCATGGAATTTAGCCAAGGTATACCTAGTTTCATCCTGAACAAATCTGACTCTGGAATAATATCAAAGACTGTGTCCACAACCCTAGGTTTGACTAGGAGGATGGACAGTTATCGAGCCATATTGCTTGAGAGATAGACCATCGTGCATACAAATGGTAGATTTTTTTCTTCCTACTCCCCCTTATGTAATGAATTAAGCCACAATGTTTCTTTTGTAATGACATTTAATTGACTTATGCGATCGACTAAGACCCCTGTCACAATGTTCCCATTGAGGCAAGGGGGAATGTAAAGGGGAGGGCTTATTGTTCAAGGGCATATCCTTCGAAGTGAATGTCACGTTCAGCGAGCTGGTCATAGGTTGTACAAAAGGGGTAACTATAACCATACTACCATATGCTTCAGACTAATTGGTAGAGTCAAAGGGATTGATAATCATGTTGGAAGAATGTGACAAAAATGGGTCTGTGTATATCTGTAACTCACTATTCACATTTGCCACTGATTTTTTTGTATTTTTGTATTCTCATCAAGACGAATAGTATCATCCTTGATGTGATCTTATATCTCGTGACGTAGGCGCATACAATGTTCAGTATCATATCTATTGACTCGATGGTACTAATAGAAGGCTTTTACATCGTACCAAGTAGGGTAAGGTTCCTTGAGGGGTTTAGGGTTCTCCAAGGTTGTGATCTTATTCTTTAGCAACTTTTGTAGGATGGAAGAATAGGATTTAGCTAACTTTGTGAACTTCTTATTGTGTCTGAGGTTGTTATCATTCATAGCATCTACTACATTTACAATAGCCTTACCTTTCCTAGAGATTGATACAATGGACTTCCCTTTTGAATGGGAGCATGAGGAGGATCCCCCAAACTAAACTACCGTCTATTGATACTCTCGTAGTGCTACACACAAATGCACAAAAGAAGGGTACTTCATAAGGGAACAAATTTCTTGCCAAGGTCTTTGCAAGTTCCCTATGAATACCTTCTATACGTCAAAATCGAGCAATAGATATGAGATTTGTGAGAAGAGCGCTTGATATCAGGCTATTAAATCAATAATGTTTTCATTATCCCCTTGCTTGCATCAGATGAGATCCAAAAAGGTCATCTTCGGTCAGATGTTGGCTTGGAACTGTCGAAGAAACTGATTCACAAGTTGGCCAAATGAGAAAATAGAGTTATCTAGTAAGGAATAGTACCATTTGAGTGATGTATCCTTAAGAGATCGAGGGAATAATTTTTCCATCAATGCATCATGATGGAAGAAATATGTACACATGGCATTGAAGGAAGATGCATGCATTTGTAGGTCCCCTTTGCCAACATATTTCTCAAATTTGGGAATCTCCATTCCTTGTGGGAAGGGAGTACTTAAGATTACTATCGAAAATGGACTATGTCGAAAGAAGTGTTGAAAGATAGGCTGGGCAGAGGCTTAGGAGAGACTCACTAGTTGGCTTTGCATATTTCCCATATTCTAAAGAAGAGTGTTTAGAATAGGGTCATTAGACGACATAGGACTAGTGGGACTTCCTCAAGAACCACCATCAAATCCACCTTTGGAACCGCCAACGTGGTTGCCCTAAAAATCACTGCCAGAGCCACCACCTCTAGTAGGGCCTCCACCTAAACCACCTCCACCAGTGCCACGCCCGCTTGCGAGGCCACCGTCACTACCAAATCCTCCACCACTCATCCCGTTGAAGCCTCCATTGCTAGAGGTGACAAGAGGGGTGAAACTAAAACCCAAGGGTATTTTGTTCGCTTTGATAGTTTTGGACCTCTCAGAGGTAGAGGAGATGTTGATCGATGAGATTGTGTTAGCCATGTATACAGATGTGAGAGGCATCAACACTCCTAACTATCTCTCCCTTTGTATAATGTTAGCATTATTTGTAGGGCACATGCTTCAGTCAGACTAGAGAGGCTAACCAGGAGTTCTATGCATGTTCGATCTTTTCCCACCATATACTTTATCTCAATAATAACCTTAGTGGCTCTAGCCAACTTTGGGTCTTTCTCCAAGTGATTCTCTAGGTCACCCAACCCTTTCCTAAGGGAAGATACATACTACAAAGGGATGTGGACAGCTACATAATTTTCTATTGATGATGGTGTAGGAGATGCAAGAGGTGTGGGGATGTGATTGTTCTCATTGAAGAATCCAACCTCGCCCCTCAATAACTGCTCCTGGGTAGAAAGAACAACGATAGATTCGACAAAAATTCCTATAGAGAAATAGGGAGTGACCATCTTCTCCATCAGAAAGTGTTGTACACTTCTAACAACGTACCCAAAATTCGTGGACTGGGTTATGATGCTCATAAACCTTCACATCACTCAAGAGTACAATGATCACAAGGTACTAGAGAAAAGATTCAACACCGTCAGATGTTGGTTCACATCGGGTTCACAAAAAATGTAAGAGAGGCAGAACAACCACATCAAGGCTCTAGGTCACAGAGAGTTGATAGAGGAGGGCTGACCTAACTTACCTCACTCTAAAGGGGTGTTTCAGATAGAGGTTGAGAATGATGAGGAATATAAAGTACTTCAATCACTCTTAAAACCCAAAATCCAAGTTTAGGCTAGGCAAGCTGGTTTTCAAATTCAATACTGCACCTCAGACAGTTCTCTATCCAAGGATGAAAGTGCAGTTTTGGGATGATAGTATGGTGCGCTAGTGTCTCTCAAGTGCGTTGGTGTCCGTACGGCCAAAGGACATAAAGTATAGTAAAAACTACCAAAAAATAAACCAACTACCTAGCTAACTACTCTTGAATGAGCAAAATAGAACAATAAAGTACAAAAAATACAAGCATAGGTGATAAAGTAGATAGATGAAGGCTAAAGTAATGAAAATGATCTCACCAAGGCGCTAGTTCACTAGCTAGCTCCAAATGCATGTCCACCTACATACAAGAAAGATGAGAAAATTGTCGGGGTTGTATAGGGGTATGCCTCTGTCAGACCCTCATTTTGATGTTTCCACCTCCATCGACAACCAAATAGAAGTGAGAGAGAAATATGCAATAAAGAAGTAAAGAAAGTAAAAGATGTAATAAACACTACAAAACAATAAAGTGCTACTCAACCAAATCACAAAGGAGAGGAAAGGAACGTTACCACCTCTACCCAAAAGCTCACTAGCCAATGGAGGAGAAAGTGGACTTGGCAAGGTCACCACAACTCAACTGTGATGGAAGGAGGTCTTGCAAGACTCCAAGCCCACACTATTATAGCTTGCTTCACACTTTCTTTGTGGAGTTGATGGAGTATTTTTTCTGCAATGGAATGTTGAACTGCTGCTTGAGAGTGAAGAGAATGCTGGAAGTGCTAAGAGAACGCCAATCTATTGCTTAGAGAATGAAATGAGATGAAGATGGATGAATTTGAAGGAGAAGTGGGAAGAATCTTCCATTTTCAGGGTCGGTTGGTCGAAAAGGGATGTTACAAATCAACCCCAATCGAAAGTGTAATGCTTCACCGTGCATGCGTCCCTAACAAATATTATCTCATCGACACAAGAGAAAAATGAAAAGTAGAAGGAAGGCAGCTGGGTGATGTGGAATTTTGCCTTTAGATTTTATTTTCTAAGGTGAAGGTATGTGAAAGGGGAATTTGTGTAATGGGTGCAAATTCACTCCTATAAAATCCCTACATATTGATATATCATTATCATTCATCATCATCATCCAAAAAATCTCAAAAACATCTAGACAATTTCAAAATCTTAAAAACATCAATAGATAATTTCAAAAAAACTCAAAAACATCCAATTATCACAAAATTCCAAAAACAAACTCAAAAAATGTCAAAAGAACAAAAACAACCTCAAAACATTTGAAAAATTATTTCAAAGAAAGAGAAAATCACCCATCCCTAATCATCCATCCACAATAAAGCTTTCATTCATAATAAACCTATCGTCACCCTCACCTTTGATGAAACAAACAAAAGCAAATACAATAATTGTCGAAACACAAATGTTCATGATTTTTTTTTTAGGCGAAAGGCATGAAAGCCTATATATATATATATATTATATATAAAATAAGATGTTTACATATTTTAGAAGTCCAAGTTCAAAAAAATTATGAAGATCAAGTTAAAAATTCAAAATTCAGCTTACTACTCCCAGAGTTTCTACTATGAAGTCTACCCATACAACTACTACTAATATTAGAAAGATATACATATTACTGCCTTGATCTTCAATGTCTTGATGTGTCTAGAGGGGTATGGGATGGGGCATAGTCATTTCTTTCATCTACTATGTTTGTTGGATATTCTTGTAATATGACCTTGGTGAATACTTGTCTTGTGTATGTAGGGATAGTCTTGGGTAATTCAATGGCTTGTGCATATCAGGATCTTTATACCTTTTATGTATTGTTCTACTTGCTTCGATGGCTTCATTCTCTCACATGATCAAACAAGGTTTTTGTATGTCAAATATGAACAAGGATACTCCCATCCTTTATAGAGTCAAAGTATATGTAATAGATATAATGCCACCTTGGTTCTTTATCATTGGTGAAACTATCTAATTATTGTATCAAAATAAGGATTGTTCTATGTTAATTAGTATAACCTAAACTAGCAAAAGAAAAATCATCTATCCTATCTCATCACATATCCAATAAAATGTCAAAATCCATCTAATAATCATATATTTCTTGGTACCTGATCAACATCACTCATCATTTTATTTTATCTATCTAATCATCCATTCTTCTACCTATCATACTAACATTTCAATCTAATTATCCTGACATACACAAAAAACATGCATCTCATCCTACATCCACAAAGTATTAGTCATATCATATTGTAGATAGGGAAATAAATCAAAGAGTTTAAATGCATTGAAGACAATAAACAAATTAAATCCTATCAAGCACCATGAAGTACAAACTAGAATGAAAATAAAAATAATAAACAAAGAATGTGCAAACCGATTTTTCAAACTAGTGTTGATTGATCTCCATGGCTCTTCTCCACCTGCACAAGGATGCAAGATTTCGAAGGTTGATTGTTGGAGGAATGTTGGTTGCTCAATTCTGCAGCATAACAACTTGATGAAGATGATAGATGGCGATTGAAGACTGATTTTGATAGAGTGAAGATGCTAGAAGAAGATTCGATGGAAGAATGATTTTGACAGCATAAGGATGTCTGAAGATTCGATCTAAATGGCTTGTGAAAGGTTTTATTTATAGATTTTCGATGTGGACAGAGATAAGATTTGATAAGATTGATAATGATTTGATTTTTTGTCAAAGGAGGAAAAAAAATGAGATGAGATAAGATTTTCGAAAGATAGAAAGATTTTGATTTATTGTTTTAAAGGAATTAAAACAAGATAAGATAAGATGTGAAAAAAATAGAAAGATTTTGATTATCTTTTAAAGGAAATAAATCCTGAAAAAGATTAGATAGGGAAATAAATCAAAGAGTTTAAATGCATTGAAGACAATAAACAAATTAAATCCTATCAAGCACCATGAAGTACAAACTAGAATGAAAATAAAAATAGTAAACAAAGAACGTGCAAACCAATTTTCAAACTAGTGTTGATTGATCTCCATGGCTCTTCTCCATCTGCACAAGGATGCAAGATTTTGAAGGTTGATTGTAGAGGAGGAATGTTGGTTGCTCAATTCTACAGCATAACAACCTGATGAAGATGATAGATGGCGATTGAAGACTGATTTTGACAGAGTGAAGATGCTAGAAGAAGATTCGATGGAAGAATGATTCTGACAGCATAAGGATGTCTGAAGATTCGATCTAAATGGCTTGTGAAAGGTTTGATTTATAGATTTTCGATGTGGACAGAGATAAGATTTGATAAGATTGATAATGATTTGATTTTTTGTCAAAAGAGGAAAAACAATGAGATGAGATAAGATTTTCGAAAGATAGAAAGATTTTGATTTATTGTTTTAAAGGAATTAAAACAAGATAAGATAAGATGTGAAAAAAATAGAAAGATTTTGATTATCTTTTAAAGGAAATAAATCCTGAAAAAGATGAGAAGGATAATTGATGAATTATCTAATTAAATAAATTAATTAGATGCACATGAGTTCAATTTGGAAAGAAAGCGAGAAGATATTTTAAGATTTTATTAATTAAATAAATATTTGATTTATTTAATTAATGTTGGATTTATGATTTCATCAATTAAATAATATAAATTATTTAATTAACATTAGAAGAATTGATATAGAATGATTTAATTAAATAAAAAATAAATTATTTAATTAACGTTAGAGAATGGATGGAAATAATTTATTTAATTAAATAATATAAATTATTTAATTAACATTAGAGGAATTGATGAATTATGCATAGGAAGGGAATAAATGAAATTAGTCAAATAAATAAGATTTATTTAACTAATTAGATGATGACATGGGTCCCTAGGGCAAAATATGATACAAGATGTCTAAATGATGCGATGTTGTGACAAGGTATCGTAAGATGACAATTTTTTGATGTCTACATCATCCAATCATTACATCATCATATATCACATAAAAATGTACAAAAATAGAATCATCATATCAACCATCTCATAATCATAATCATAATCCATCATATCCATCATCCTGAGCATATAGAAGCATAATCATATCATTACATTCATATATCATGTGCATCACATAACATCCATAAGCATACATCAATAAACATCATAACATAGATGCAGCAAAAAGGATCATCTCATCATATATCATAGTAAAAAATGAATGTCATGATACAAAAAATCTAATAATTTGAATGTGTGATACAATAATATACACCAAAATTACATGTATGAGAGTTTATATAAAGCCAATGAATGTATATACATCAAAATATATCTACATAAAAATATATATGTACAATGCAACTACATGGAACTCCCCCTCTCCTCTTCATCAGGAGGAGGTTAAGGAGGTGGGGGACCCATTGGATTTTTCTGTTGGTGATGTCCCTATCCTTGTGACCCTTGTACCTAATGTGTGGGTCTACCCATAGATCTACCATCTGACCTACTTGGTCCACCTAATGTACTGCTCCTTGTAGAGAATATATGTTGTCTCTGGTCTTGTGGTATAGCCACCTTATAAAGAGTGTAGTAATATGTGGCCTCCTAGGTATGGGTTCATACCTCCTACATATACTAGGTCATAGCAATCATGCTACCCTATTTGATCTCCAACTACATCCTTTGGGACCTCTCAACATCTCTCTCAATTATCAACTTGTATAACTGAAAATATGTTATACTTCTGTGAATCCTTGCATGCAAGGATACTCAATAATGAGTCCTTGCAAATCAATTCACAGCTCTCTATCCAGAAGAGCAGGGATTGATATTGTGGCCCTGATTGACCCAGTTACCCCCTCAAATACAGTCTCGAATGAGAGATTCAAAGAGGAGAAGCAAGAATGCCAATCTCCATGAATCCTGTTCTTGCAATGCAACAATGAAAACTAATCTAAATGACTGTAAAATGCAATAAACAAAACTAATTTATTGAAATAAAAATTGATCTACATGCAATGCCATAAATGAATTACTTTGCAAATTAATCTACTATGAAGATTAAGCTAAAATGTAATATTAAACTATATGCTCTAAAACTAAGATGCTTATAAAATCAAACTAATGTGTAATCTCAAATGATAAAACTCAAGAAAATTTGTAGCATAAGTCTGATGTAAAAATTCGTGATCCTTGAAATGAGAATGAGAGGGCTCATTTTATAGGCAAAAGTGGAATTGAAGGCAAATTCAGAAGTAATGTGGGATAAATAGAAAAATAGAAACAAATCTTGATTGGAATTCTTTTTTTAGTTTATTTCCCTTTTAACTGATTTGTTTCCATTTTTTTCATCACAGGATATTCTTGAGAGGATATTTCATTTATTTTATTTAATTTAAGACGATAATATCTCTTTCAATAAAATAAAATAAGATTATGTAATTTAGAAATGAATATTAATAAAATAAAATAAAATTATTTAATTAAAAATAGATTTAATTAAATAGCATCATTTTATTTAAGTAATATTAACTTCAATAACATTATTTTATTTATTAAAAGGGATTTATTTCTTTGATTAAATAAAATTAATGAAGCATTCAAACCTTAGGGAAAATTGAAACATTTGGAAATAGTTATGAATTGATTAAGAAATTTGATTTGAAATGCATAAATCATTGATTCAGAAAGTTGATGTTGACAAATTAAATAAATACCCAAAGTCTAGGTGACCATTTTAGGTTGCATACATTTGCCTCTTTGACTATTAATGTGAGGGTCGACTCAGATCACATGCACAAGAATGAAGTTGCAATGTGAGATCGATTTGGGATCAAACAACTCCTTTATGTGAGGTCGACGGATCACATCTCGACAAACATAAATAAAAGGCCTTTGAACATGAGGTTGATTCGGGATCACATCCAAAGTGAGAGATAAGAATCTCAAGCAAGGTTGCCCCAAGAGAAGCAATTGATAAATTGATAAAGTTGAATCAAGGATTGAAGTTTGATAGGTACTACCCCCTCGTGATCGAAATCGAAATGAGATAGAGGAGAAATAATAAATTGAAAAATTTGATCAAATCAAACAAAAAGATAAGCAAGCCCTTTGATGTAAGATGAAAATATATGAATCACGTAACCCGTAGATCAGCAAGAAAATTATGCCCTAAGGTTGAATTATTAGAAGAAAAGAAGTAAGAAACCGAATGGAAGATAAAAGTTTGGAAGAAATGGAAAGAAATGGAGAGAAGGAAGAGAATCTGCCTCAATAAAGAGGATGCATCAAAATCAATCAACTCTGCTTAAGATAGGGAATTTCCGATTGAGATCACTTAAAAAAGATAAGGAAATGAAGAACGTGATCAATAGCTTTGATGAAAATCCACAAGAAAAATGAAGGAAACCCTCTCAAACCCATAATACAGCCTAAAAGTGCAAATTAACATGAAGTCTAAATAATGCAAGCTACATGAAGATGCAAAGGTGTACTTGCAATAGGGTAACATAGGTTTTTGTGTGTTCATCATTCATTAGAGAATGTAAGAGAACTTATTTTCATCATTGGGCCATTATTACCGGACATCGGACAATCACACAATCATTACTAGTCACAAACGCAACTATGAAGATATGAATGTGATTTATATCAGCTTGGAATGTGGAAAGATTCTAACATGAGCATCAAAGACATGAAGGTCAAGATGACTACAATGTTAGCTTACCCAATTTAATGTAGCAAAACCATGCTCGCATCAAGACATAAACGCCAGGATTATCATGAGAATGGTTGTGCAAAAACATTCAAGGATGATGCCATAAATCTCTTAAGTGTGTCAAGGAGACAACAAGAGACACTGAAGAGGTTCAAGACAACACCCACAAGCAGAAAGCAAATAAAAACATGCCCCATGCCCCAAGTCCTCTAGCTATGCATCACAGAGAGACTTATTAGACAAGGACACTCAAAGAAAATCAATATCAGTCAGCACACAAAGAAAAGATCATGGCATATCTCAAGCATTAAGTGTTGCAATTAAAAAATT
>VDFB02369039.1:0-12691 GCA_007258455.2 Sequoia sempervirens | reverse complement strand
CTAGAATAGAAAGTCTCAAGCATGAACTAGTTACCCCTTTGAGCTTCTCAAGAGCATCTTAAACTCGATCATTCCATTAAAATTCTCTCTTCTCAGTCATGTCAATTAGGGGTGCTACCAACTATGAAAAACCCCTAACAAACTTCTAATAGTAGCTACAAAGGCCAAAGAATCCTCTCAATTGTGTCAATGCAATAGGAGTTGACCAATTCAAGATGACTTGGATCTTTTGTTGGTCCACCTATACACCTTGAGCACTAATTACATAGCCCAAGTACAAAATCTTTTTAACCCCAAACTCACACTTAAATTCCTTGGCAAAGAGAGTTTGTTGCTCCAATATTCAAGGACTATATCCAAGTGCCACAAGCAATCTTCCCATGTTTACTATATATCAATATATCATCAAAAAACACAAACAGATTTTCTCAATTGACCACCAAATACCTAATTCATGGTAGACTAGAAAGTGGTTGGGGCATTTGTCAAACCAAATGGCATGACCAAGAATTTGCATGTTCAAAGTGGCATCTAAAAGCTATCTTGAGCACATTCTCATCATACACATAGTTTTAAAAGTAGTCTAATCTTGTGTCAATCTTTGAGAAGTAGACTACTCCATGCAACACATCAATGAGCTCATCGATCCTAAGCATAGGATATCTACTTTTGTTAGTCTTCTTTTTCAATGCTTTGTAGTCAATGCACATCCTCATTGTACCATCCTTTTCTTCACAAGAATCACAAATGATGCAAATGGGCTAGAATTGTGCTTAATGTGACCCATCTCCAATAATTCTTTTACAATCTTTTATATCTCTTCTTTGTCTATCCACAAATGGTAGTATGGGTGATCATGATCGACTTAGAGCCCAACTCCAACTCTATGATGTGTTGGAATCCCCTATCTAAGGCAAATCTAGAAGCATATCACTGAACACAACACTATGCTTATCCAAAATGGTTTAAATGTCAACATGATGAGTGTGGTGCTTACCCAAAGATGAAATAGCAAGCATGCCTTTCATCATAAAGCAATTGGTTGACCATGCAACTTGTCCTTTACGGAGGTCCTCTCCACACTCTTAGCTATGATCACCTCAAGTGACCCATCTAGAATGCCTCTAAGCTTCATGTCTTTCCCTTGAGATTTAAGTTTTAGCTCCGTGAATTGATAATTTTGTGAAAATTATCCAAGGGAATGTAACCATTGTATTCCTAGGACCATATGTGATTCTCATAATCCCACAACATAGAAACCATCACACACCCTATAATCACCAAGTATAACTTGACTTGTCAAACTACCTTGGTGCATGGAATGGTGAATCCATTAACGACAATGACATTGAATCCAACAAAATCTTCAACCTTCAATCCTTTATTGACCACCAAGCCTTCATCAATGAAGTTGTGGGTAGCCCCATTATCAATAAGCATTGCAATATGTTGCCCATATAACTAACTCCCCACGAACCCTAAATAGGTGATATTAAAGCGCCCCTAAAAGAGTTGCAATATGCTACTACTAGTGTTTGCATTTTCATCCACCAATTTCTCAAGCTCGTGCTTGATGATATGTTCCTCTATAGCTTGTTACAATTATAGCTCTTCAAGATCAATCTCCTCATTAAATATCACCTCAATGTAATGGACTTGGCCCTTGCCAAGTCATATGTGACCAAGTTCCCATGGCTCCTTGCAAGAGAAGCACAATTTTTTTCCTTATAAGTTCATTTCTAGTGTGATCATCCAACTTCTTCACTACAAAGAGCTATAATGTAGCTTTATAAGGGTGTGAGTTGTATCTTTCTTTCTAAGAATTGCCCTTCTGTGGTCCAAAAGTGGGTGGTCTTCACTAAGATGAAAATTTGTTCCTCAATACAAATAGCTCAAGTGTCAAAGCCCTATTAATCGCTTCTTGAAGCAACAACAGTGCAAAGGCCTTAACTAGACCCTTTTGTGGTTCATATAGACCCTTCAACAAAGAGAAAAGTAATCCTATTTTCTAACATGTCAAGTACCATAATTGCAACTCTCTAAAATTCTACTACATATGCATATGTTGAGGTCTATTATTTGATTTTAGCAAAATACTCTTCCTCATCCTTTTGCTCAAATCTATCCAACAACCTCTAGCTAAAATCATCAAAATTCTACACAAGGTCATGCCTTTGTGTGACCCAACTATAATGCCACCAATCATAGGCAATGCCCTCTAAATGCAATGTGACAAATCGATTGGCATCTTCTACCAACATAGGGCCAAGTGTGAAGGAGGTCGACAACTTTTGCAACCAAGCCAGAGCAAATATCTTGCTATTGGATTTAGTTTGTTCGCCTTATGTTTCAATTCTTTTCCATTGTCACTACAATTGCTCCTTTGGCCTCTTTTATGCTAGAAACTCTTACCCAACATTTCCAAGCAATTGACAAAAGATATGGCGACTTTGAAGTCTCCAGATTTCCCTTGATATTCTTCAAAAAAGTATATCAAGCTCCTTTGCAAAAGCAGTCTCAAGTTCTGATCTTTTTTCCTTCTACAGAAACATGAGCCTAGCTGGTTTTAGGATGGAACTAACTGCTGGTCAATTATTTGCAAATGAACTTTCTCCTCTTTGTGATGTTCCAATATGACCTGATTCTACAAAGGAATGGTGGTGGGCATGTTATTCTGAATATGTAGTAGACATGTCAATAATTTGGTCATTCTTTCTTGCCCCATTGTTGGCAGCTCTTTCATTCTTTCTTGATCCATCTAAATCCCTATGATGGTATCCTAAAAAAAATCTGCTCTTTCCTCATTTTTCAAAGGTCTTTCATTCCTCCCCGTGATTCACAAGCTGGCAAAAAGTTAGTTCTAATACCACTGTAATGACCTTGACAATTTTAATATAAAATATTTATCACTTTCTAATCAACAAGGTCACATGAGAGCGAGGTGAGAACATATAGTGAGTAAATATTATTATTCAACACTTTCCAATCACCAAGATCCCACAAGGGTGAATGAAGGAATAGGAAGTGAATAATTATTTTTATATTTATTATTCAAATAAACAAAAATACCCAAAAGATGCAACAATAGATTGCATGAACAATACAAGTATGCTAGAGTTAAATAAACTTATTCAAATATGTCTGAATATCATGAAAAATACCACAATAAACATAAATCAAATCTATTATTACAATATGTTTCTGCTCCAAATAAAATACTTGTTGAAAAATAAAACAAAAGCTTTTAGCTCAAATACAACCTCTAAAAGAGACTGCCCTCAAGAAACAAAAGGGTTTCATCCTCTACTCTCCAAATCCAAGGTTTTTCAAAGGCTCAACCTATAACAAATATTCTATGAAAAATGATAGCAACCTCAAAGGCAACCAAGCACCTCAACATATAGCACTAGCAAGGCACAAATTCCAACAGCCTATTTTCCCTCTCAAAGTTAGCAATTAAAATATTTATGAAATCCTTTCCTCAAAATAGCCCTCACTTTGTCATCAATACCAACTTGTAACTCCTCATTAATGTGTAGCCATAAGAAACTGCCTAAGTATCCAAAAAGGGTTATAACACCTCTTTCTAGAAATCCATGTTCCTATAAATTGTTATTTTATTATTATTTATTATTTTATCTATTGCTTCTAATTTCCCAAATTGTAGCCTCTTTATTAAAATATTTTTATATCCTTATTGGGAAAGTATGGATAGAGCCCACATAAGTTAATTATTTAAAAGAGGAACTGCAATGGTGCCATTCTATCCAATCGGCCTGTTTTAGGGAGAAAGCAAAGAACAGCTTATTTTAGGCTATTTTTAGTGATTTATTTCCTCTTTTCAAATAGATAGGATTAGGTTTGTTTTTAAGCGCAACTTTAAAAACATTATTTTATTATCAATTTGATCCCTAAAAGCTTCTTCTAAGTAGCTTATAAATAAATGCCTTGAGCACACAATATATAATAAGAGTTGATGCTAGATTTACATTGCAAAAGTTAGCATTCGAGCTGTGAAGTCAAGTCTTTGTGTTTTGATAAGAGAACGAATGTATGTGATTTGGTGAGGTGTAAAGTGCCTTGCCAAAACTGATCCAAAAACACTAATTTTCTGCCCTTGGAATTTTGACAAACACTTTGCTTGCAACTTCCAGCTTGATAAGGAGGAGGTATTTTCATTAACATGTTAACATAGCGATTCAACTGCAGCTGAGTCAGTCCAAGCCGTGCCTAACCTGGAGAAAACTCCCTGTTAAAGCCCGCCGGAGTTTTCACCCTGTAAACTACACGCTGAATCCTCATAGCAACAGCCAACGACAGGTACTTCCATGAATTTGACATCGCCGTGGGAAAAAAATGGCCTCCCATTTATCAATTGATGGAGCTACAAAGGCCTTTATTATGAATGGTTCATAAAGCGCAACAACGTCGGGGGCGTTTCGCAATGGTATCAACTGCTGGCTTAACTCTTGGAGAAAACTCTTAAGCGTTTCGCTGAGCCGAGCAAGCATCGTGGATGGTGACTCCTCGACGGACGCTGTCTAATCAGGAGCATCACCTAGATGCAATGAGCAGGACTATTCGATATCATGAGAGATACCCAAGCTAAACCACTACTCATGAAACATGGGTCACCGAGTTTTAATTAAACTACACGCGCCGGAATCCCTCGAGTAGCAATATCATAATTTGACACGTCGCGGAAAAATACCTCCTACTTATCAATTGATGAGCTAAAGGGTCTCATATGAATGGTTCATAAGGCACAACACTTGTCAAGGTTTTGGTAATAACTCGCTGGGCTTAACCTTGGAGAAAACCGTTGCTGATTCTAGGAGCAAGATCGGGATGGGGCATCTCCTAATTTTGCCCAAGCGTTCCACCTCTCAGGAGCATCACCTAGATGCAATGAGTGCTAAGTGGACCATTCGATATCATGAGAGATGGGTTCTTGTTGAACCACTACTCATGAAACATGGGTCAATGAGTTTGACTCGAAACTACACGGTTGAATCCTGATAGCAATATCATAACTTCCAACTTGTTGATAATAAGTTTCAGATTGTATTTGAAATGCTTTTGATGAATACAAATGCAATACGATTGATTCCCAAATGTTTCCAAGCATCTAGCAATGTGCTAAGATGATGTGCAATGTGTTTTTGTACCTTTCGAATGCATAAACATGAAAATCTAATATAAAAAGTAAACCTACAGCCAAGGAACATTTCTACAAACATTTGGCATGCAAACTAGTTTAATACAATGCAACTATATATGAGAGACATTTTGACAAATAGTTGGCAAGTAAACTCCTTATCACTCCAACTTGGTATTGAGAAGATATGAAAGGAATTACAAGCTGTTCAAGAGTTGCAATCAGACCTTATACAATGGACTTTAACTTACTAATACTATATGCTAATGACTGAAACTCAATGCTTAATTGCTATGACTGAATTTACATTGCATAAGAAAATTTATTGCTTTCTAGATGACTGAAATTACATTTATGATATGCTGGTTACATTTGATATGAACTCTATATGACTAGATGACTCTAAATGCAATGCAACAAAATGTGGAACCTGGAAATTTGGTAGCAGCTACCATAAAATGATTCGATTCCCTTTATTGAAGATGTCAATGCCTTCAAGAATGCTGCACCAATACTCTTTGACCCCACACGACCTTTGGAGAATTTTATTGGAATTTTTACAGTCTTTCTAAACCAAAATCGCCCCTTCATAAGAGGGTCGCCCCTGCTTGCCTGGCAATATTTTAGAAAAATAAATACAGCCTTTAAACTCCTCAAATTTGTTATCAAAATGATTGCCAACACCAAAAGAAGCAATTCCTCAAGTGCCCACAAAATTATATCTCCTTATTGAAGAGCAATGAATGAAAATGTGATTTCTCTCATGGCTGATCTGTAGACTGGAACAAAATTGCAGACTTCAAATAACTTCCCAAACTCTTCCAAAAATGATTGCAATTAGCACAATGAGAAAGACTGAAGTATCTTCCTCCACTATCCAACTAGGGTTGGTGTTGCACAACCGAAATTGGCACTTAACCAGCTAGGTTTGGTCTTTCACAAACGAAGACTGGAAAACAATAAGCTAAGCATTCAGTTTCAGCAGTGTAGTAGAAAGGTGTATTCAACTCAAGATGTCCAAATGCATAGCCCAAGCCTCTTTTTATACTTTTTCAATCTCATCACCAAGAGACTTCTAGAAGATTCTTGATTATTCCTTAAGTGACTTTATTATTTTATTATTTTATTATTAAGTCATTTAAGTCACTTTTTATTAATAAATTAATTCAATAATAAGTCATCCCTTTTGATATTTTATTTTATGGGAATAACTTAATAAATAATTAATTTAATAACATCTCTTGATTTAATTAAATCATCAATTAAGCTATCCTCATAAAATATCAATAATTTGGACAACTTAATTAAATAATTTAATTAAATCACCATACCTCCAATTCGGGGACATGACATGAAGCCATTGATCTTGTGTCTGTGATTTCGTGAATGAAATTGAATTGAGTAACTTTGTCAAGTTTTGCATTGATGCTTGTTATTCATTAAAAGTAGAAGGTTTATGTATTCCTTTAGCAATTTATATTCTGCAACTGCGTGAATGTTCCTCCATTTAATCATTCCCTATTGATGTAGAATATTGGTCTCTGATTTAGCCAATAGTCAACATTTGTAGGTGCTGTCTCATCACATCTTTGTTTACAGCTAAATACTGACCTCTGTTTTAGCCAATTTGTTCGTGTCTAAATTGTTTATCCTCCTTTAATCTGAAAATGTCGCCATAGGTATTGATTATTTTCAATCCAATGCTTGCATCTAAGGCAAAAACATAGTTATTTAGCAATTCATGTTTAACACAATAACCCCCATAAGATCTTGTATATTGTGCACATACTAATTCTCTTAGTTTTAGTTTTATTTAGATCTCAAGGAGCTTCCCCATATGATTTGAAGAATTGTTTTACCATACACAATTGTCTAGCAACAAACAAATTGAAACATTAACACTACTAAAGCATTATGATATTGCTTTTACGAGTCAAACTCATTGATCCATGAAACATTACTACTAAAGCAGCAAACCTCCAACCAATTTAAAATACTCTTAAATATAGAATAATTAAAAAGACAAAAACCCAAATTGCAACCCTAAACAACTTATAAAACAACTATAAAAGGAGAATGGAAAAAGACTTGAGTTGGCCTAATGGTGAAGTCTTGTGCACTCTAAACTAGAGGTGAAAAGTTCAGATCTGAAGTGTGGATTAGGATCATACACCTCATTTGAACAGTATATATGGTAAACGGAAAAACAATTCCTTTATAGAAAGCCTGCATAAGGTCAATCTCATACACCAAATTGGTGTCTTTCTTGAAAGCAACCCAAAAAAACCACCTTTACCTATAAAGTAACCTTCAACTAATTATCCGCCCTATAAAATAAACTCTCGCTAATTATCCAACAAATCCCTGCCTTTACAAAATCTGTCAAAATAAAACTATATTAGATTTTCCTTTGCCTATAAAACTGTCTTTCGCTAATTATCCAGTAGAGTCCACCTTTACCTTAAAAATAACCTCTCCCTATTTATCCAGCAAATCCCTACCTTTACAAAATCATTTAAAATAAAACTGCCATTACCCATAAATATAACCTCTCACCAATTATCCTGCAAACACCTACCTTTGCAAGAAGACTAAAAATAAAACTGAATTCCGGTTCCCTTGAGTAATGCTTGCGTTATGAGGTCCCATACACCAAATTGGTGTCTCACTCGGCAGTTATCTAAATAAATTACCTTTACATATAAAACAAGCTCTCATTTATTATCCAACAAACCCGTCTTGTAAAATTACTCAAAAATAAGTCAATATTTATGGAACAAAATCCTGCCTCTGCAAAATCACTAGGAATAAAATGCTAAATATCTAGCAAACCCCTGCCCTTGCAAAATCACTCAAAAGAAATTAAATATATATCCAACAACCTTTGCAAAGTCGTTCACAATAAAACAGTAACTATCTGCCTTCGCAAAATCATTCAGAATAAAATGTTAATAATAAATAATCTGAAAAACCCTTTCCCTTGGAAAAATGACTCTAAATAAATCAAATATTTATCCAGCAAACGCCTACTTTCTAAAATCATTTGGAACCAAACCAGAGAACCTATATTCGTCTAGAGGGTCTTCCAGTTGTATGTCACTTATTCGTGATCAGATAACTAACAACGTGAGAAAGGGCGGGCGGAAAAGTTGTTTCCCAGTTCTATCCGGTCCAGGGCTTCTTCCTATCCTCAAATCTTCTATCACTCAAAATGAAACGCTGATTATCCAGCAAACTCCTGCCTTTACAAAAATCACTCAAAATAAAATGCTAATCATCCAACAAATCCCTGCCTTGCCAAAATCGCTCAAAACAAAATGCTAATTATTCAACTGTCAACAATCCCCTGCCTTTGCAAAATCACTTAAAATAAAACGCTAATTATCCAGTAAACCCCCGACTTTAAAAAAATCACTCAAAATAAAATTCTAATTATCCAAAGAACCCTGCCTTCGCAAAATCATTCAAAATAAAATGATAATTATGCAGCAAAGCCCTGCCTTTACGGAAATAACTCAAAATAAGAAATCAATTCCGAGCTCCTGTACTCTTTTCTCAATCTAATTGCCACGGTAAAATTAATAGGGGTACCTGAAACAACACTGCTTGAATTTCTTGACCCTGTTTTCATTCTGCACTCTTTTCTCTTCCATCTCTTCCCTGGCAAAATCTGTCTGATATTGTCTTTATACTTTGTTCCCTGGGGAATTTTTAAGTTCAAAAAAATTACTGGCAAACCCCAGCTAAATTTTAATAAAACAATTTTTAATTGTCTCAGCATTGAAACTGGGGGAGGCGCTTTACAAGATTATGCAACTCAGCCCTTGCGTTTGGGCTTTTCTTTATTTATTTTTTAAAATTAAATACAGCCGGTAGCGGATTTGGTGCGCGCTTAGCTATACATCTTTGTAAGAGTTTGACTTTACAGAGTTTACTTTACTCTTGTTGGTTGCGGGTGACATTGCTTCAGAGTTTGGCTCTCAAAGTTTCACCGCTCACTACACTTCTTGTATGGCCGCTTGCCTCTGGAAAGTCGGTGCTTTCTCTACCAGAAGCATATTTTATTTTAGATGTTTGACTTCCAAAAATAAACTAGGAGAAAGTTTCTTGCATTAAATTCCATGGGACCCAACGACAATACAATAGAAAAGTCTTAAAACAATTTGTAATCGATCAACCTCTGGAAACAAATAGAAAGGATCCAAAAACACCTAATAACAAGCAATCTCAAAGTTAAGGCCACGGTCCCATATGAAATTCTTTTAGCTGAAGCAGGGGCTTTTCCCTTGGAGGCATCGGCGATAATTCGGTTGATAAGTTATCTAAAGAAGATTGAAAATATGGACAACCACCGGTGGCCCAAAGCGGTTATGGAGGAGGCGCTAAACCGTAGAAAGAAAACCTGGATGAAGCAGAACAACAAGTGGCTGAACAAGTGGGACATCAAATTACAGGAGTGTCCTAGCACCAATAGTGAAATAAAAAAATACGTGAAGGAAAAATTTAGGACTGCCATGTGGTCAAATCAGATTGGGCGAAAAAAAGCATACTACGTCAAAGAGTTTAACCCGACAAAGGATCATGGCGAAAAAACGTATTTAGGGGCTGCTATTAAAGGGAAAGCGAGGGTGTTAATTGCACAACTGAGGACGGGATCGCATCATCTTAGATGTGAGACCGGTAGATGGAAGTCTCCTAAGGAAACATGGGAAGAAAGAACTTGCATTTTCTGCGATAAGGGGGTGGTTGAGACGGAGCGACACTTCTTCATGGAATGCACAGCATATGAAGACATTCATAAATAGTATGCAAATAGTTTGTGTATGGACGATATGCAGCAGTTATTCGAGGAGGATAAGATCAATCAGACGGCTAGTCTTCTTGTCAAAATCAATAATAGGAGATCTGATTTAGAAAAGAACATGAAAGAAAATTAAGTTTGTTTCTTGGTCCCATAGACTGTTTAGTCTCGTGGACGTCATTAAAATCTTTCATTCATTCATTACGATTGAATTTTTATATATTATAATTTAGGGTTTTAATCTAGATTTTTATGAGATCTTTTTAATTATATTTTAATTTCTAATTATAAGAGTGAGGCTCAATGTTCTTGTTTTTATATAGATATTATTTTTTTTTTTATTAGTGTATAGGCAATATACTATTGCAATGAGTTTTTTTTTCTTAGTTAATTAGTTATTAATAAGTTAGCTTTCAACCAATCAAAAACAATAAATTTTTCTGAAAAAAAATTAAATTAAATTTTGTAAAGTGAACTTCAAAATATTTAATTTTATAAATTATAAAAATTATTTTTCATCAATATGATTGGCTAAGAAGTTGTGTGTGTTATTGGAAGATTTTTAGGAAAAGTGAAAATGAACTATTATTTTGCCTAGTTAACTAAGAACTATTATTTTGTCTAGTTTTGAGAACTAAGAACTATTATTTTGGCTACATTTGAGAACTAAGAACTATTATTTTGCCTAGTTTTGACAACTAAGAACTATTATTTTGGCTACATTCAACCATTGTTTATATAACTTTCATCATTATTTCACAAAACTATTATATAAATTTTATGTTTAAATAATAATTATTTAATTCTTTCATAAACTTATACTATATAATCATTTCATTTCATTTATATTTTATTTAATATAAAGCTTTTGGTGAATACTATGAACCCACGTTAGCATTCCCCTTCCATGTCCATTATCCACTCCCTTCCATTCCACCACTGCCATCCTTTCTGATTGTCCATTGAGTTGATTATTGTATTCCATCCATTCCTTCATCTCCTTCTTCTGTCCATCTGTCCCACCTCTCTACTTCCTCCTCAAGCCTTCCTCTGCAGCCACCTCCCTCCTTGTGCCTTCCTCCACAACCTCCTTTCTCTCACCTCCTCCTTTCGTTATCTCCATCCTTCCTCTGTCACCTCTCCTTTCCTCCTTCCTCCTTCGACACCCCTATCTCTCCTCTTCTCTACTTATCTCTCCACTCCCTTCTCCCGCAGCCGCATTCCTTCTCTCCTTTTCTCCATGAGCCCTTATCCCTCTGCAATCTCTCTACTTACCTTATCACTCCTCGCTTCTACCACCTTATCACTCCACGAGTTCACCGCAACTCTCCCCTCCATCCTCCATCGGCTGGCATCACCTCACACCTCCTACTCAGCTCCTCCTCCTAATGCACCCGCAACCACCACTCCTCTTCTCTCCAATTCCTTTCCTTCTTCCTGCGCTAACTCCACCATGGAGCCATCTCCTCTGCACCTGCCATGAGGTCCAAGTGGCCTAGACACCAATGACGCCAGCATCTTGCTCTTGCCACGGGATCGTATGGTCTAAACACCACTGATAAGACCTTTGACCAGCATCCTCCCTCCGTACCTCCATCCGCCGACAGAGAGCCCTCCTTCATGTGATGGAGAGTTTCGAACCTGTGATGCCCTATCAACAGGGCCCGTGACTTTATCGTCATGCTGCAGGGTGAACCCCATTTTATTTATATTTTATTTAATATAAAATCATTTTAAAAATTCTTTTTAAAATTTATATTATATAATCAATAAATATTATTTAATATAATATAATAAATTTATAGTGTATTATACATATTATTATGTAACATAATTATTAGATAAATTTTATATTTATATAATTATCATTTTTTTCTTTTAATTATATTATACTATCACTTGAATTTTTTTTAATATTTATAATATCTTTATAATACCTTTTATTCTATTAATATAAACATGCATTATTATACAATTTACACTATAATGTTAATTATTTATATAATTTTAATAAAAATTAACATTAATTGCAACATTTTTAAATATTATATCAATACTATAATTAACAAAATTAACATTTAGTTTCATTCACATTAACAAAACTTACATTTATTTTTATTAAATTTAAAATACTATAAGTAAAATACTTATAGATATTTTTTATTAGATTACAATATAGTACTTATCTTTATAGTATTGTAATTATACTATTTTAAATTTAATAAAATTTAAATGTAAACTTTGTTAATGTGAATAAAATTAAATATAAGTTTTGTAAATAATATATTAATCATTATAATGTAAATTATAGGATAATCCATGCCTATATTCTAGTATAATGAAATAAAAGGTAGCTATATGTATTTATATTAATATTAACAAGTGACGCAAGCGTCGAGTTCTGCCGAGAGGTAAAAAGTATCTAGCTATGAGTTAGAAAAAGTAATTAGATAGGAGATAGGAATATAAATGTATTAAATTTAGGTAAGAAAGTTTGAAATAACTTGCAATGGTGCATTAATGTGTGAAATGTGTAGGGTCCATGGACAACGTGGTCCATAGAGACATGTGAGCAGTTGACATGTGTGGATGGATGCATGTGATATTGTATTTATGGGTAGCATGGATACGTGGAGTGTTTTATAGATATACCAATGAATACTTGTATTTTTATGTGTGTATGTATACATTTGGAACAAGAAATATCCTTTATGATCTTATTTAGGAAGCAA
>VDFB02369038.1:0-28085 GCA_007258455.2 Sequoia sempervirens | reverse complement strand
TAGACTCCCTCATGTACTCATCTCTATCTGCCACCTGTATCCTAGCTGCATCTCGCTCCATCCTATACCTATCCCATGACCTAGTCAACTATCTCCTCTCCTGCTCCCAGACATCCTGTGTTATCCTCATATGGTCTATCTACACCTACATCCATGACATTTGATCTACTATTGTGTCTCTCTCACCCTGCAAGGCCTATTCTTGTGGCTCTACTGCATCCCTCTCACATTGCAATTCCCACATCTGTGCCTCTATCACATCTCTCTCATCCTGCAAGGCATGCACCTATGCCTCTACTGCAATCCTCTCATCCTGCATGGTATGGAACTATGCCATCACTTCCTCTGCTTTCTCTAACACTAACCTTGCATCCCCAGTTGTCTCCTCTACAACCTCTTCTCTATCTCGGAGCTCATCTCCCTCCATAGCTCTACTAACTATATATGGGAATCATCTATCTCTGCCAGTACCTCCAATACCCACTGTCTTGCATTGTTTTCCAAATCCATGTAGTCTCTCTCTCCCTCTACCTACAACCTATCCACCTCGGCTTGCAATATCTCCCTATCCACCTCTAACTCCTTAAGTCTATGCTCTACAATCCATAACCTCGCTAAAGCTCTTGTCAATAGTATGGATGGATCCTCTCGTGGTGGAGGTACATACGGTACTATAGCCAGTGGATGCACATCTAGGGGCATCCACCTCCATCGCCTCCCCCTATCCCCTTCTCTGTCTTAGCCTCTCTATCTCCACCTATCCTTTGTCATCCCCCTCTCCTCTTGACTCTTCTTTGTCTGCCTAGTCTTGCCTCATCCTCTGAACCATAGCCCAGTGCCCCTACAATCGGGTGCACCATCATAATCCATGTTGGTCAATGATGTACCCACCATGTAGAGTATCTCACAGTCGTTCAGAATTTGTCAACTATCCCCCCTATCCCTAGATATGGCACCTGATGTAGCTCCTCCCACATCTATCTAGCAAAATCTACAGTGATCAAATCACCCCGTAACTATTCTCGGCTAATCCGCCGAAACCTCTATGGTCCTAGAGGAATGTCTTGTTGTACCCTGAACTGCCTCATCACTCTATCTGCCCTGTGCAGCTCCATGATGTGTGGGTCTCTCCTAATCAGGTAGGATATTATGAAGAAGTATCCCCTATGTCTCCTCTCATCCCATCGCCAATATATAAACTGTCATGCCATCTACGGTCTCTATACTATCTGGTCCTCCTACAAGTCATCTAGTCTCCTCCTCCACCCCTCTAGGTCGCTAACATCTAGATAATGTAGTTTCCAACTATACTCAGTCCCATACCGATATGATACATGTAATGTCTTGTCCTATGTCCCTGGACTATCAAGACCCCTGACCTGGCCACACTTATGTGTTCCTAGGTCCGTACCTCCAGCAATGTCACATGTGTAAAGCTACATGCCCTCTTGTAGTAGACCACATGCAGATCCCTATATAACTGTGCCAGTACGTATGCACCCCATGCGAACTCCCCCTCCCTCCTCTCCATGATGTGCCTAACAACCTCAATAACCTTGAGGCTACAAAATCTCCCGCTCCTATCTGGCAACAGGATATCCGCTGATCAACCCACAAAGGTACAATGGCAGCGCTAACACCCCCAATCCTAGAGATCCATCCAAGTCCAAATTTTCCCCCTAGATAGGAAAATTGACTCGCCTGAAGATGGACCATAAGCTCTGGTCTCACTCTCGTCCCTTGCTCCGCGTCCAACTCACTAGATGTCCTACGATTGGAAGCTGCAATATCCTCCAAACATCTTCTAAAGTCGCAGTCATCTCCCTCGTTGGGAGATGAAAGGTTGAAGTCTCAGAGCTCCATCGCTCCATCAACACCATCATAAGTGCCCTATGTGCCCTAATGTTGGGATATCCCAACATATGTAGTAATCTTGCCTATGCTAATGCTACATGGTCATGCGCATCCATCGCCTCAATGGTCACCTCTAGGATTACTAAATGTCTCTCTCTCATTCATAGTGTATCAAAGCCCTGCATCCACATCGAACAAATGTCAGTCATTTCCATCCAATCTCATCACTTTCATTCTCTTTTCCCCCATTTCTTCCCCTACCCTAGGTTTTCTCGTTGGATTCATCTTTTGACCTAGTCAGACAATTTCACCCCTCCATGGGGTGAATTTTCCCAACCCCCTCCTCTCCTATCTCTTGGGGCGAATTCACTCATCACTTGGGAGAATTCACCCCCCAGCCTGCAATTTTCCTTCTCAGGATAATTCACCTGTCAATCGAGTGAATTCGTCCCTCCACCTCAGTCACTCTCCTTGCGGGCGAATTCTCCCGTCAAATGGGAAAATTTGCTATGCTTGACCCTAACCCTGTTTTCCTTCAAGAAAATTTGACTGTTTACTAGGCATATTCACCTCTCTTTCATTGCTGCCCTCAAAAAGGTGACTTTGCCTAATGAATGGATGAAATCGTCCATCTGTCATCGACCCAATTCTCATTTTCTCTAATCTACCCAAACCCTCAATTTACGCTACATAAAAATTGAAAATCTAACTATATAAATTCACAAAGAAGGTTTTGAAGCTAACCTAGTAGGGTATCATGTGCTTGTGGTAGAATAGGCACAGCTTGTTGCCCCAATGGATGATTGTGTCATCTATGAAACCCTCATCCTCACTGTCGTACTCGTCAGCCATCCTTGTCACCCTCTTCCTCTCTCTCTTGCTGAGTCAGCCTCCAAATGTGCAAATGGTGAATAGTAATTTCTAAAATTACTAAATATAACATTTCCCTCTCTTTTTCATTTTTTAAGTTTTGGGTATTTTTACCCTTTATTTAACCTATATTTTTAATTTAGCTAATCCCCTTTCTTCTGCGGGCCACCATTTGCACCTCGTTCGTCCATTTTCCTCCATTCAAAAGCCATTCTTCATGGTTTTTTTAGCTCTATCGTGTGGTACCCTTTGTTTCTCCATATCAAGAAGTCACCCAGGGACCCTTTTTCTTCCCCATCTGCCCTGTCGAAGGGGAATACCCTGTCATTCTCCTCCATTCCTCTATCATGTCCACTTCTTTGCAAGACTAGGTCATCTCCCTTCACTTTTCACCACTTGACAGCTTACACAGCTTCTCCCATGTTGGGGCATCGTCTTTCTAGTCATTTCCTTTATTGAGTCATCTGCATTTTATTTTCTTTGAAACACTATTATTCTAACAATATTTCAAGAGAGGACAAATTAGACATCCAAACCCGACCACTCGGTATGGTCAAATTTATCCCCTTTATTTGTCTATCACACATCCCCATCGACATTAATTAAATAATTTTTATTTAATTAATATTTCCTCTTTTCTAATGTTCCTAAGGTATTTAATTTAAAAATAATTAAATACTTTGTCTTTCATCCCCTTTCTGCTCTAAATTAAATAAATGTTTTAATTTATTTAATTTAGTTATTTGGATTTTTTAGTTTAAATCAATTTTAAATTCACCTTTTTCTCTCTCCTTGTTGGGAATCCTCCATAATCTCCTTCTAATCTGGATTAATTTAATCAATCCATGATTAGGATGTGCACACACTTAATCAGGATTAATGTTACATCCTCCATAATTTGCAACTTTCCATAACCTTTCATTAGCCTTCCTAATCACCTATTTGCACAACCTTAATTGCATGATTAGGTCAACCTAATCCTTATGCCATTTATGGCATACCCCCAACTCAACTTTCATTAATGGATTTCTCCATTTGGACAAGGCATCCCATTCCGCATGAGAATTTAAAATTCACTTTTATTCTGCCCATGCATTTTAAGGTTTTTTAATTCCTCTCCTCTTCCCCATGAGGATATTTGAGGAATTTTAAATTCCTCATGTGTCACATCTCCCATATGGGGACAATGACCTCCTTTATGAGATCTTGTCCCAATACCTTAAAGTACCTCCACCTCATTATCCCCTTGACACCTCACTTGACACATGGAAAGATGTGAGGGCTTGTGAATCCTCAACTCACCCTAGCCCTTGATCTTGTCCATATTGGCATCATCTCAACCCTCCATTTTTTAGAGGTATTTCCCCTAAAATTAGAGGATTTTTCCCTCATTTAAAAACAATCAATCAACAATCTAGCAATCAAACACTCAAGCCTTCAAGCATCCTCCATTGCTGCAACTTTGAGCTCCATTTTTGCATCCATATTATGCCTCTACTCACATACCCACTGAGACCATTACATTCCTCATCTCTTCCTCATCATTTTGCATCCAATTTCATGCTATTTTCCATCTGAAGGAGCACACAATTGAACAAATCAACAAGGCCAACCATTAGATCAACTTGGACAAGGCAACTCACTTTCCTTGCTTTGTTTTTGTTCAAGTTAAACTAGGCTAATTGTTGAGGTGTTGTTTTTGTTTCCCCTTTCTTGCATTTCATTTCATTTTACATTTTAGTCTAGGAGATTTCACTTGCACACACCTATAATCATTCATCCATTAAGCAATAATTAGAAAGGGGTAAAAAACAATAATCAGGAGCTCAACACCCACACTGAGTCACCAAATCTAGTCTAATCAAAGCATACAACTATTCTCAATATCATTTGATTACAACACCCTTCATGAGGAAGGTCCAATAACAATATTACAATTACAGGTTTAGGACTTAAGGTCCTTGAATTATACATTTATAAACTTTACACTAATAAGAAAGCATGAAGAAAAGGAGACATGAAAGCACGAAAGGAGTACAAACTCAAAATAGATCCACCACGCCAAGATCTTTGATCCCTAATGGTGGTTTGCAACACTACTGAACCATGTGGAAGCGATAGGTCCACTCCATGTGCTCATGGAGATATTCACATGACCCAAACACTTAGGCAAGGTTCAAGCACAAAGGTGTAGGCTTACACACACACCAATCACAATGAATACACTTCATTCAAGGTAAAGGATAGGCATCCCAATTAGGGGAAACTAGTTACATATATATCAATGTGACTCAATTCACACAAGGGAGAAGAGAAGAATTCATACAACTACATTAGGCATTTAATGCATCAAACACGAGGTAAGATAACATTCCAACACATGGAATACATGGCATACAAGCTACTCACACATGGAAACCACATGCCACACACATCACTCATAAGAGGAATCAAATGAAACACAAGCCATTACAATTGATATACCAATCATTCATAAGAGAATTTAAATGACATATAAGCCATTACACAAGACATGAACATATTATTCAAACTCAACACCAAAAGAGGAAGGAACATACATCTTTCGGGTGCTACTCAAAATAGGATCAAGATGCTAGAGTGGAAGTATAGGGAGAGTCATAACATGTGCCTAAAGGGATGGTGTAAAAGAAAGTGACATCCTTTAATAAAAAAAAGAATGCACAACTACACAAGTCCCATGCTCCATGAGTGGCATGTCTTCCCAAATATCCTTAGCCTATAAGAGCACTAAAGGCATGCATGGGTATCCAATAAACCATGTATGACTTCCACGACTCACTCTAGTATGTATTCCTAGGGTTAATCTCATTCTATACAAACAAGGAAATATATCCAAAGCAATAATGTAACTCACAATGGAATTAACATCAAAAAACACAAGGCATTCACACTTCTTGTGACACTATTCACATTTTTACACTAAAATAGCAAATTGTGAATTTGAACAAGCAAATGGATCCGAAACAATCCCATTCAAAGAATTCATAGGTATTTTATATAATTCCTTATTATAATATGAAATAATATTCACAAAAATCCACATTTAAACAAAGACCAATTTTCACACATCCAAGTTCCACCATTGATGAAGCTTGGAAAAACTTAAATTTCAAAAAATAAAAATCAGAAATGTAAGAATACCCTTTTGATCTAAAAGTTCCCAAAAACACACTTTTAACATAAAAACACCAATTTTTTTTAAGAAAAATCCAATTTTCAGAAATAACCAGGTTCCACCATTGATGAAGTTTAAAAAACATAAAATTTCAAAATTCAAAAATAAAAAAGGTAAGAATACCCTTTTGATCCAAAAGTGTGCAACAACACAGTTTTAACATAAAAACACCAATTTGAGCCTCCAAATAAAAATTGGGCATGGTAACCCCGTATTTGGGAAAGTTCACAAAAAATTCTCAAAATAAATTTTACACTATCAATTTGATTCAAATAAAATACACGGAAGGATTCTAACATACTACCAATGCAATTAAAATCATTCAAACCATTTAAAATCAAGTAAATATGAACAAATGATAAAATACCTCCATTCCCAAGCAAGAAATTCAAATGAGAGGATATTTGCACACAAACAGTGAGAGCACATGAGATCACAACCATCACTTCCTTTCCCCATTTGTATCCAAATACAATTGATCCCATTCAATTTCATGGCCAATTGCTCCCATAATGAACAAATCAATTTTCCTTCCAAAAGAGGGTTTTTCCCTCACATTTTCTCTCCAAAATATCCTCAAGAAAAAATGAATTCTATTTTATTTTTTTTTAAAAACTCATTTTCAAATTTCACTTTTTAAAATGCAATATTAACTATTACCTTTTAAAATATATATTATTTGAGATCATTTCCTTCATTTCCAATTTATAATTTAAGCATTCAATTTATAGCATAAATCAACATTCAACATTAAAATCACAATTTAGGTCTTTATAAGCACAATTTAAAATTAAATAATAAAATAATGCTTATAATTTCTTAAATGAACCTAATCACACAAATTATGCGATTACAGTCAAACTGAATATACGTAAGCCCAATTAACCCTTTTAAATATTAAATTCCCCCATTTAATCATAAAATGAATTTCCTATATTAAAATTTACTAAAAAATGCAATTTAACTCAAAAGCTTAAACACTCTTCACAGGTCGACCACATAGGGGATAAAGGTTTTCTTGAACTTGACCAATCATGGTATCTAGGGTTTGCACTATTTAGTCAAAGACAAGTCATACTCAACTGGGTACAACGATAAGAATATAGTTCAAGGGTTGGCCAATGTGCTATCTCTTGTTAACCACCATTAGGGAAGGTATGCTCAGACCCGTGGAGCCAGGTGGAGTCGATACCTGGTACCTATAAACATACATACACAATGGTGCACTTGTGCATATACATATATACATAGCTGAAACACATACTACATCCTAACTGCAGTTAACTACCATATATATCAATTAATTGTATTAGCATAGGTAATCATGATAACCTTTCACATAATCATCAATGTCTAATCTCATTATGATAACATTTAACATTTAGAATACCAAATCAAAAATCAAAATGCTATCTTACCTAGGTTGGGGTTAGAGAGGTGTTACAACTTTGACAACTATATATATTTTACTTACACAATGAAAGAGGACATTTAATGGTAGATGGTTAGACATTAAAACGGCTGCATCATGAACACGTTGGAAAATTTTGATTGTAGTATGTGGCATAGATATTCTAACCAAGGAGAAACATAATTTACAGGTCCATGAAGAGTTGAGTTATGTGGCTGATATATTTTTTTTTTTTTTTGGTCCATGTGGACTTTCCAAGCTAGGATGCTCCACTATGGGGCGCTCTCCCCTATTATAGTGTTCTTCATTGTACAAAAAATTAATCTTCAATTTTACTTTTATATTTTTTTGTTATTACAACATATGAAAAGGGTCTCATTGTTTTTCATTTCGACAATATTCTACCATGTGCTTCTAATATTATGTTCTTCATTACACAATCATTCGTTGTGCAATTTTGTATTTTACTATTTTTTAGTACACATATATGTTTATATATGTACATGTGTATGCAAATATATATGTATGTGCATACATATGTGCATTATATGTATGTATATATATATATATATATATATATATATGCTATGTACATATATGTATATACATATATATACAGATAAATAGATATAAAAATACAGATTAATAGATAGATTGAAAGTTAGATAGATATATAGGTATAGATAGAAATCAAACAAAAATATTAAACCTATTAAAGTCATAGTGATGCTTGAAAAAAACCATATTTTTCCTTGAAAATGTAACTATGTTTATGAGCGCAAAATTTGGAATTGATCATAAACACCCTAGAGGCCATATACTTCATCGAGCATATTGTGGATGCACCAAGAAAGCAAGAACCTTCAAACTATGAAAAGCCACATCAGCAATTTAAATATTCTATACAAAAAAAAAAAAAAAACATAACCTTCAACTTATGGAACACAATACACCAATTACAAATCAAATAAATAATATGAAGAAAGAAGCAACAACTTATAGGAGACAATGGTACAACCTTAGTGAGGTTAAAAAACCTCATCAAACAAAAATGGACAACAATGTGGTTTGTTGTAGTGACCTATATGCTAAATTTATCCAACTCAATCCTGCAAGAATAAATGAAAGGAGGCATCAATCAAAGATATGTAGTAGTGTTTACCTTATGAGAGAAAGTATAGTAAATAAAGTGTATACCTTTGAAGTGCAAGTCACCATCATCAAGCTATTCAAGGAAGAATGGGTTGAGCCAAACATGCATTGAAATTGCACACCATTCAAGTAGAGTAAACAAGACACAATTTTTCCAATTGTTAGCCAAATATACCAACATCTCTATAATATTTAAACAAAGAACACATTTAATGAAATAAATATTTAAAGAAATTATAATGATATATATATATATATTATGTTTACTTTCACCTACATAACTACAAATGTCTACCAACAAATGTAAAGAAACATAAATATATATCTAAAGCATAACTATGTATATCTATATATACATATATATACCAAAATTTTCATATGAGTTAAATAAGGAAATTGAAGAACAAATTAAGAGTGGATTACATAGTAACATCCTATACAATAGATATGAATTGCTAGGAATTAAGAATTGAACTCAAAGCACTTGATCTTATGCACTTAGAGTAGATTGAGTGTAACAATAACATTTTATCTAACAAAATATTATGTAAGTGCATGCCATGTACATACGTTGGCATATATATAGATATATTATAGAAAAAATTATTATGTTTATTTATTTTTTATTCATTTGTATGAGACATATACTTATGTTGGTATAGTAGGTGAAGGAATATATACATGTAGCTCTGTTAGTTTTAATATGTTATTCATTTCAGCCATATAAATATATCAGTATATATACATATATGTACATATATATAAATATATGTGTATATATTTGTACATATATATATTGTAGAAAAATTATATTGAGACATGAATGAACATAGGTTAAAAATTTTGATATGAAAGAAAATGGTATAGGCTTAGTGTGATTAAAAACCTTAGGCGAGTTCAACGAATCTCAAAAGCACGGGTAGAGCCGAGAAAGAATTGGTGCAAAAGCTTGATTTGTAGAGTTTAGAGCTAAATATGTATTGGTGCCTAACCAAATGAAGACTTTAGAACAAACACAAAGGAAATGAATGAATATGAACAAGATATGCGAGAATTTGGAGCATTGAATGAACTTTGTCCTTTGAATAATGTTCCAATAAGACAAAGTAAATGAGAAGGGACACATAAGGCAAGTTACCAAATGAAGCTAACAAAAGGGGTGAAATGTAATTAATACTCTCAACTAGATGTTTGGGGTGGTGGAGGAATGTATACATTACTCTATTATTTTTAATATGTTGTCCATTTCAACCATACAAATACATTGGTATATATATACACATATGTACATATATATAAATATATATATAAAATATATTTTTGTGTGTATTTGTACATATATATTACAAAAATACTATACTAAGACATAAAAAAACATTAGTTAGACATTGGGAGAAGACAGATTGTGGTTAATTGTCAGACTAGTAAAACCATTTTCATATTTTGTAATAACAAACAAAAATAAAAAGAAAATTACAGAGTGAATATTTGTGCAATGAAGAACAAACTAATAGAAGTGCATGGCAGAATATTGTTGAAATGAAAAACAGTGAAACCCTTTTTATATTTCATAGAAACAAAAAAATATAAAAAGAAAATTGGAAAGTGAATGTTTGTGCAATGAAGAAAAAAAATAGAAGTGCATGGGAGGATACCTTGAAATGAGAACTAGTGAAACCTTATCATATTTTGTAATAAAAGAAAAATATAAATATAAAATTGTAGAGTGAATACTTGTACAATGAAGAATGTAATAATAGAAGTGCACTGTAGAATTTAATCAAAATAAAAACTAGTGAATCCCTTTTCATGTTTTTTTGTAACAAACATATATAAAAATCAATCCATTATTTAAAGTGGTGAAATCGATCCATTAACAATAGAATGATAATCTACTTGAGATTATCAATTACATTCCAAAGACATGTTTTAATGTGTGTCTAATCAACCTTATTAATATCATAGAATAAAAATTTAACAAACCAACCTAAATTATTATCAAATTATTTTAAGGAAATGTTATGACAATGGTCTATTCAATCCATATAAGAACAATATTAGGATTTATTATTGGTTTTCTATATGCTTAATTAATAAATGATTTAACAATGGTATACACTAAAAAAATTACCATAGTTGAACCATAATCAAATAACCTAAAGGGTTAGAGAATCCCTCACAATAACAAGTCATAATAAAGTTTAAATTTGGCCCAAGAAGAACAAGTACAATGAAGAATAAAATAATAGAAGTGCAAGGTACAATATCACTAAAATGAAAAGCAATAAAAACCTTTTCATATTTCAGAATAATAAATAAATATAGAAAGCAAATTATAGAGTTAATGTTTGAGAAATGAAGAATAAAATAATAAAAGTGTATGGAGAAAAATAGTCAAATTGAAAAGAAGTGAAACCCTCTTCAATTTTTGTAGTAATAAATAAATATAAAAAGAAAATGGTAGAGTGAATATTTGTGCAATGAAGAAAAAAATAGTAGAAGTGTATGTCACAAAACTATCAAAATGAAAATTAGTAAAACCATTTCATACTAGCAAACAAATATAAAAAGGAAAGTGCAAAGTGAATTTTTGTGAAGTGAAAAACAAAATAATGAAAGTGCATGGCATAGAATCGTCAAAACGAAAAGAAGTGAAACCATTATCATATATCATATATCGTAATATGAAATAGATATAAAAAAGAAAATTGTAGAGTAAAACTTTGTGCAATGAAGAATGGAATACCACAACTAAATGGAAGAATATCGTCGAAATGAAAACCAGTGAAATCCTTTTCATATTTTGTAATAGCAATCAAATATAAAAAAGAAAATTGCATAGTCAAATTTTGAAAGCACATGTAGAGCCACTTATAAATTGATAAAAAAGCTCACTTTGGAGAGTGCAAAGTTGAACAATGAATCATGTAGAGAAAACCATGTATGGGTGCCTAACCAAATGAGGACTCCAAAACAAACACAAGCAAAAGGAATGAAAATGAGTTTGATATGTGAGAATTTGGAACATTGAATGAATCTTGTCCTCTGAATTACGCACTAGTTAGGTAGAGTAAATGGGAAGGGATGTGTAAGGAAAGTTATCGAATGGAGCTAACAAGGGGGGCGACAACCAATTAATGCTCTCAACTAGATGTTTGTGGTGGTGAGGTGTTCAACTTATACACATCCATTTGACCCACCACCAGAACCCCTTCATATAGCCTTTGAAGGTAGACCCGCTCCACTTTTGGATGAAACTCAAAATAGGCTTTCCAAGAACCACATGGACCAATTAGAGTGTGACATATCACCTTATCCCTTCACGTTTTTGTTACTCTAGAGAAGATATATCTACAATTGCCCCCCTTTTTACCCTTAAATCCACTCTTAAATTTAAAATGAAAATATAGATTCAATGAAAGTTTGATTAAATTCATCTGATCAAATTTGGAGATCTAAATTTGACATTCATGCTCATATTATGGCTTGGAAGATAATACATTGAAAATTTCCTATTGGAGATCGATTGGAAATTATAGTGATTTATTGAGTTAATATCTTTTTTGTCAATTTAATGAAAATTGAGGTACACTTCAAATGCAAAATTGTCATTTAAAAAAAAGTAATGGTAGGCCATTTTCAATGAATTTCCTACCACAATTGAATGTAAATAAAAATAGAAAGAGGTTTTATTGTGTGTGTTTTTTCATAAAAATATTATAGTTAATATTATTATACATGTCATTTTATTGCACTTATGTGAAACTAGGTGTTAAATGGTAGTTGTAATTTTCATACTTATAGGGGGATTCAAAGGAGAACTTGAAGATTGGTCACCAAATTCAATAAATCAAATGACTAATGACACAACTTCTAAGTAAGAATAAGCTTTCCTCAGTTCAATATAAAAGGATTTTTTGTCAAATGGAATGAGTTGGTTGTTCTCCTAACACATTTACATTCCTTATTCTCTTTTTTTATGGGTAGATGGGCAGATTATCTAGGAATCAATGTTAAGAATAAATTTTTCTCAATTCAATCTGAAATGATTTTCGATGAAATTGAATGAGTTGTATGTCCTCTTAACAATATGCATTCCTTATTAACTTTTTGTGATGGGTAGATGGGTGGATTAGCTAGGAGTTAGAGTTCTTGTAAAAAGACATATTTTGATGGAATGACTTGGTTATATAGGGACCTTTTATAATTGTTCACAATCACCCTTTTTAGATAATAGTTTATGGATAGTCAAGACTTTAGAGAAATGAATTTTGTCTTTATAAATATGTTTCTTTTTTTCTATTTTTATATCTTAGATTCAAGGATGGTACAAGGCACAAATTGTATTTGCTAGTATTTTTCTTTCCACTTCAAATACTACTTTTTTTTGTTTAGTTTTAAGATTGATGAGTTGGTTGATTCACTTGAACTAATTGACATTAATAATAGTAAATTTGAAAAACATCACTTCATATAATTAAAAAATTTCTATATTTTATCATTCAACAAAAACTTCATTACTTTTTATTATTTCTATTCCATACACATTTGCATAAATGTTAAGGACTTCCAACTATATGTTGTGCTCATCATTTAAACTATTGAGAGTAATCTTTTATGATTTAACTTCCTAATTGTGATTGTTGATAGAGCATTAATACCTCCTAGCTTCTTATTTGATTACAACACTTTTACCAAATACACGGTGTTGTGGGCCACTTAATAGTAATTTCTCTTATCGGTCGTCATAAAGTTTGGTTTCCGCAGGTATTTAAATGATATAAAGTCACCAAAATTTGGAAGATTACATCAGCACAGTTTTCTTAAGTCAAGCTTATAATTTAAAAGTTTTTTTTTTTTTTATCAAGTCAGTCTAAAATCCGTTTACTTTCCGCGTAATTGGTCTTCCGGGAGCATAGAAAATGTCTGGTCATGTCAGAACTGGCCGGCAAAGTTGTGTTCACATTCCAGAGAAGATGGTGAGAACGCGGCCGCCGGCCACAACCATGGCGATGGATGGTCAAACAAAACAATAAAAGGTACAGCCACCTCGTTAATTCCGCGTAATTGGAAACTGAGATAGTTTCCGCGAAGCATTCCGAAATGTCTCCTTTTTTCACCTATTTATTCATTTCCCAAACACTAAAACACTTGAACACCGAACTTTTGGAGTTTCATTATACGAATCCCAAATATTCGGCATCATAGTAAAGGGCCTCGCGCATTTGTCTAAACAAAACCCATTTCTAGGATATCAAAATGAAGGCAAGTCTAGATAGCTATTTATAAATAACTACTGTTGATGGATTCATGTCGATGTTGAACTGATAGATAGTCTCTGTTCAAAATTTGCAGAAAATGGTGTTACAATTGACGATTGACAACGAGAAAAGAAAGAAGAAGGCCCTGAAGGTGGTTGCAGAGGTAGAAGGTATGCTGCCTGCTTTTTCTCGCCTTTAAATCCTAAGCTTAGAATTGTTTTGCTACATAGTCTGATGAATGAATATTTGAATTGCAGTTGTGGATTATGTGGGTGTGGACATGGAGGAAAAAAAGATGACTGTAATTGGGGAAGTAGACCCTGTTTGTGTGACCCGAAAACTGAGGAAATCCGGTTTTGGCTTTGCAGAGTTGGTGAGTGTGGAGGGTACCAAGGAGGACAAAATTGAGGGGGGGAACATGGGTGTGGAGATAGCAGAGACCCCAACAGTTTTGTATGTCCAAAGGCCTTATTATGATTACACTTATGTTGAAATGCCTTATTATGGTTCCAGTTACGTCACTGATAATCCCAGCGCCTGCACCATATGCTGAATTTTCGTGTACTTCGTGTCTCAATTATAGCAAGTTGCAGTTTCTGATGTATGTTTCTGAAATGTTTTGATTCCCATTGGGATAGAAGTTTTATATGGGTCAACTCGTATGTTAGTGGGAGATTTTGTTAGCCACTTCAGGAGTGGTTTCTTCCTTATCCCTTTAGATGGGGTATTAGAAAGGCAAATAAACTTTCTCTATGCTTAATCTTAGATCAATCGAATAATGTGCATGCACGTAAGTGCAAATTCAACTAGATTGTTACAGAATAATTGTTGGTTAATTCCGATGATGGCAATTGAATGTAAATTTAGTAAAGATAATGTAAAGCATATGGGTATTTAATTCTGTTGAATAGGACAATTGAGAGGGGGAGGAGGGGGTTGAATTAGCTGTCACATAATTAAATTTTTAATTCAATCACCAGAATTAATATTTAATACTACTTAAATGATTAATCAAGACACTCAAATCTAACACATACACACAATAACACCAGATTTACATGGAAAATTCAATGAGAGAAAAACTGTAACATCTCGTGAAAAGACATTTTCACCTGGACACTACGTGGATAACAAAATAAATAAATAAAGCAAAACTATTAGTCAAAGGCCTGGGGCGACAGATCTGGACATAAAGTATGGGCATCTTGGGCAACCCAGTTAGAAGGGACCACGAAATAAATGAGAGGAATGGGGCAAACATGGAAAGGACGGTAGCAGGCATGGCACCCATGCCCATGAATGACCCATTCTATAGATGGCGTGGGGAAAAGACACAGGTGAGAGACATGAAAACCTTGCACGACCCCTGGATGGAACACATGCTACTGAGAGAGAAATGTGAGAAAAGGAAGGCAGAAAGAGAGCTCAGGGGGAGGCCACGCTAAGGAGAGGAGGATGGATGGGAAGGAGAGGAAACGAATGGAATGAATGGCAAAGAGACTAGCTAGACAGAAATAAGAGAGAAAGGGGTAGGAGGAAGGAGCAGAAGTAAGGTGTAAAGCCAATCTCCATATCCTTTGGTATCATCGTCCCTGCCTGTGTTGAAAGGAGAGATTTTAAAGAGATTATGGATGCCTATGATAGCGTAAGTGACAGAGGAAGTTCACAACCCTTTTTTGGGGGCCGATTTCCTTTATTTAAGGAGCACGATTTAGGGGTATGTGAGGGAGAAAAACAGCAAATGCGTGAGAGGAGGAGAAAGGTCAAATTCGTGGGCCTTGGAGAGGAAACGACATGAAAAGAGGAAGAGAAGAGTTCAGTTAAGAGGAGTGTAGTCTGCAATGGAATGTCCAAAAATGTGGCTTTAGGGGATGCCTCTAGCCAAATTCATTCAAAATGGGATTATTAAAAGATAAACAACCTCCTGCTTTCGTGAGATCGAATGGGTACTTGTTCGTTGGAAATCTTTGTACAACAGGAGGGGGTTGGATAGAGGGATGTTGACCTTTGTGATCCTCTATTCAGGTAAGTTCATATGCCTGTGAAAAAACATGATTTTCTTTACGGGAGGTTTTAGCTGAGTTTCTTTTATCGAAACCTTTGCATGGAGGCTCAAATTCTCTGCAACGTACGATAATGATCATTTCTCTTGATTGACCCATGTTTTCTCAACAACCTTTCTTAAGAACTCTGCTCATTCCCAACTCCTCTGTAGGTAGCTTTCTTCACACTCATGGAATGTCATACAAGTTGAATCAAAGCGAATAACTCATTGACAATAGACAAGATGATGATTGATTCTTTGATTTAAACCTGGTCTACATGCTCATAAAAGAGAACAGAGTAAACAATTATGTGATCCTTTCAAACGAATAGTAAATGGAGTTTTCCCCATCGTAACAGAACAACCCACTATTTATGTGAGCATTTCCATAAAGATTTGTGGAAAAAATAAATAATAATAAAAATAAAAATAATGAGCTATGTATTTCATGAGAGTAACTAAATAGTGTTTAGGTGTCATATTTTGATATCCCATAATTTATATTCAATTAAATTTATATCCAGGGCGTAGTATCTACTAACCATAAACAAGAAACTTGGGATATATATAGTTAAGGAATATCCAAGGAATATCCTTATTAGCAAATTAAGTAGTTATACGAAACTTGTCAATTCACTGTATTTCTTTAAATGACAGGCTACATGATGGTGCTAATTTATGAATAAATTAAAAATAGTAGACATAATGATTTTTCATTCTTAGAAGTTATAGGCCTGATTTCATATCTTAAAGCTAGTTGTATGGTTAGCCATAACCACCACATTTGCAAAATAAGGAAGATTTAGATGAAACTCTCTTGAATATGTTCAAAAGATTAAGAATTTTCTTGTAGTTCTTATAACATAAAATTGGGGATTAGCCATTGTTGTAGTTAAGGATTGTTAATTCAAGATGATTTATGTTTATATGCGAAAAGTGGATAATCAATAAATCAAATAGTATATTTTCTTACTCTTAATTATGATAAAATTTTATTATCAGGGGCAAGAAACCTATTATTACATGGTGTAGGGTGAGACTCATGAATTTATACCTTGCAAGGTGAAAATGGATAAACTACTTTAACACGTGGGGTAATAGTGAGTAAACCTTTTTGAAGTTAGTTTCCTTAAGATATATGTTCAAGTTGATATAATTGAATTACTCGAAATATATTTGAATGAATCTTTATGGTACAAGATACACTCGAAATCAAGGTGTTACTATATATATAACTTGTTATCCTATCACCAATATGGGAAAACACATGGCTATGAGAATTGGTAGAATTTGCTTGCTACTCGGAGGTATTACAATGACGATCTCCTCGGTAAGAAGGATTTTTGAAGATTAACTTATGATATTAATATTCTATCAAACTATTTATCCATGGTATGTTTTAAACCAAAGGGTAGATTTATAATGAGTTATGAAGAGTTGTTGTGAAGAGTTTCTAGTAGGCTTGTTATAAAAAAAATTGTTATATAGGAGTTTTGATATCATTATTTTAAAAATAATAATAATGCCCCAAAAACTGTAATCACCTTTCCTAGGCTTGGTATCTGTTAGCTCTCAAAAATGCAGGCTGAGTGCCTCAAGAAGCTGCCAATCTCTTGATACGCTTTAGGGTAACAGATAAGATCAAAAGAATTCAACCTTCTACGCTTTAGGTGCTGCAAGACCTGGGTGGGTGTACCTTTCCGAATGGTGCAGACTTAATTTGTGATCATCTTCTTAGAGCAATTTGTTCACAATGGCAATGGGAGGTGAACAAATGAAATCCAACTTGAAAATATTTTGATCTGAATCTAAAATGAATGCTTGACTAATAAATGTAAAGAAAACTGAATAAGTTCAAATAATAAAGTGCAGAGACTAGTACCTTGTTGGGTATGCAGAGTCAAATGAGATCAAGATGAGCAACACTTCTCTGAGAAAATTTAAGTTATCTAGCATAGATTATGCTTACAACTGGTATAAACATGCAAAAATATGATTACTAAGCTCTACTTGAATAATCCAATTGAATCTCTTTAATTATTATGATTAACTAAAAGGATTTAGTCTTTACTTGAAAGAACCAATCAATCGATTACACAAGTACAACAAATGTGCACTGATAAATTGAAGACAAACTTGTCATATCAATTTAAACAATCAGAAAGAATCCATCTTGGAGACAACTTAGCAATTCTCTTATTAAATTCAACAAATAACTGATACCAGACGTGTGTAGCAACATCAATTGACATTCATAAATACCTCCATTTTATAACATGCATCATAGCCTCTGATTTGATAAATTTACTGTTCTGTAAGCATACAATTTGCCTACTATATTGGGTAACTGATAACTTCTCCCTTTTACAATTTCCAAAATGCCTATTTATACACTAGCATTTGAAGAAAATATCATATTGAGATCACATGTTGGCCCAGCATAAAATTCAGGCTCCAATCGAGTTGGCAAGCAACGGTCACCAAGCATTTTACATGTCGGCCACAAGATTTGTATTTTTGTTGTTCAACAATGAACAGTCGCCAGGACAAGATGACAGCTATGCCGAAGGAAATTCACTCGTTAATTGCTATCTGACCATGCTCACTGTGCTTGCATTTGCTGTGACATGTCTGAGTCAAGGAGATATCATGTAGATTAAACTTTGTTTCACCGAGAGCCCCATGATTAAACCTGTCGCTGTAACCTCCTGCCATCGGTGAGATGTCACACAACAGTATTTTATTATACCAAAAGTCTCCCACCACATCGAATCGCTATGACTCTTGTATATTCTTGCTGACGAGTCCATCCACTCCACATATGTCACTGTACTTTATCGCTCTCGAGGGGACCTCTTGTAGACTACATCGTTATATCGAAAGACCCCAAGCTCATACCCATTCGCCAAGACTATTAGATTTTCTCATTGAAGAAAATACCCATCGAGCTATCGGTAAGACATAACAATGTCGGGGAGACCTCTTATAGAGTGCATCTTGCTTTACCGAAAGTCACCCCAAGAAAACCTTTGATCGCCAAGAGAAAACAACACCTACACTGAAAGCCACATGAAGAAATCCACATGTAAGGTTGGCGAGATCGAAGGTCACTCGCCAAGACGCCACAGCGGCTCTTGATTCTCGCACAGAGGCCATTTGGAGAATTGGACGTGCTTCATCGGTGGACGAGCCACTTTGCGTGACGTATAAGCCCGAGGTGCTCCAGCTCTCACCTGGCAGGTGGTAGCCTGTTTCCTCCGGTCGGTGAGGAGACAAGAGGTGAGTTAGATTAAAGGCTTTTCATCGAGGAAGGACCAAACTTACGCCGATATGACCTTCAATGCACAGTCGGGGAGACAAACGATACTTGGTAGGACATCACCCCGATAGCCACAACATACACCAATAGAAGTCTCCACATGCTAGTCGCCAAGACAAAAGATAATCACCAAGACGCAATGCCGATACTGCCAAGTCTGGCCGAAGAGAATCCATAATGCTCCTGTCGGTAAGACAAGGAAGACTCGCCAGGACATGATGCCGAATACTATGACTCAGGCAAAAGCAGACCAACACGAGCAAATCGGTAAGACGTAGCACGTTCGCTATGACATTTCATCGATGGTATAACATATGCCAATATGAATCATTTCAGTCGCTGAAACCATGTGAATATCTCGCTGATAACTGCTAGTGAGTAAACTCCAATCGTCATGACATAAGAAACATCTTGCTGATAGGTAACTTAGATGTTTATAAGCAGAAGAATGGATCGGGGAGACCCAGAAACTGTCACGCCGATACATACCAGAATGAGAAAAATGCATAACTCAATGGATTCAATGGGGTAAAATGGCAAAGATGTAAGTAAAATACCACAAGATGAGGAAAATGCCAATAGAAAGACTCATATGGAGACTCAGGGGCTATGAAAGATATGCAAAGAAAAACATCAAATATTGATAGTTCCAATAGTGGCTCCATCTGGGGATGAATGATAGTGAGATCATTGCAAGGGTCTAGAATATTTGGTTGAGCAGACTAGATGCAAAACGATGAGCCAAGCAGAATGGAAATGGAAATGAAGCATGAAGGAATGAATGCAAAATGAATGCAAAATGGAGATGAGTGGAAAATGAGAGTGAAATGGAGATGGATGAAAACTTGAACTACTGTGCATGGAAAATAATTTTAAAGAGGATAAACAAGAGTTGTCCATGCAGCAATACCCTGTGAAATCTCTATATTTGCTCAAGCAAAAAATTGCTTCAAGAATTGCCCATGAACAGGTAATTCCTGATCTTCATCAACCATATTCTGTAGATAGTATGAATCCTCACCCTTCTTTCCAACAACAACAAAAGGTCCTAGCCATAAGGCTTCAAATTTACCTTGCTTTCCTTTCTCTTGACATCTTGCATTCCACATCAACACCAAGTCATTCTCTTCAAATTTTCTATCCTTTGCCTTCTTGTCAAAAAGATACTTCATCTGTGTCTGTAACTTCATGTTTTGACTTTGGGCCTCTCTCCTTACTTCATCAAGTTCAACATGTTCCATTCTATCTTCCATAGGCATAGGAACTCCCGAATCTTCCTGTAAGACAAACTTGTAGACTGGTAACAAATTTTGTAGAGGAATTCTGGCTTGTGATCCATACACCAATTCAAATGGGGACTTTCCAATTTCCTTCTTCACAATGATCCTATTAGCCCACACAACCAATTTTAACTTCGAATCCCAAGCCCTCTTGTTCTGCCCTAGCATTCTCCTTATAATCTTCAAAAGACTTTTATTGCTAGACTACGCCTGTCCATTAGCTTGTGGATGGTAAGGAGCTGCATAAGAAATAGTAATGCTATACTTATCATAGAAGCTTTTGAATTTATCTGACCTAAAACACATCCCATTATCTATGATTATCCTCAATGGTGTACCAAATCTGGTGATAATGTTATCCATCAGGAAATTTGTTACAACTTTACTTGTAGCCTGCTTGGCTGGGATTGCCTCCACCCACTTTGTAAAATAATTAGTGGCAACCAGTATCCACTTGTGTCCTCCACTTGACCTTTCATGTATCTCTCCAATGAAATCAATTCCCCATTGATGGAAATGGGCATCAACCTTCAAGGGTCGAAGTGGAAGAGCACCTTGGTACTTCAACTTTCTAGAAAACTTTTGGCAAGCCTCACATCTTCTCACATGTGTAAAAGAATCATTAAAAACCTTTGGCCAATAATAACCTGCCCTGAGAATTTTGTGTGCAGTTGTCATTGCTGAATAATGTCCTCCACGAACTCCTTCATGCATTTCACTTAAAACACGCTTGGCCTGTTATTCATCTAGGCATAATAACAATATGCCATCTCTGTTTTTCCAAAACAGATCTCCATCCATGAAGACATACTTTGATGCTTGCAACTTTAAAGTTCTCTTTTGGTTGTCACTCAATCCATCGGACCTTCATGTATTTAAGATAATGCGCGCTTATCGATTATACCGTGGTGTGTTTCAGTAGCGCAATTGTGGCCCTTCTATTTTCAGCTATTCGCGGTCGGTTGCCTCAATATTAGTTTCTGCCATCAGCTTAGCCAAGCCTTGGCCTCTTACCAACTTAGTAATCTGTATCTCCATGTCAAATTCTTGAATCTTGTTGATCCATCTGCATCTTTTCCCTGTAACTTCATATTGTGTTAAAATGTCTTTGATAGTTGCATGAGGGACATAAGCGATTACCTTTGCTCCAACAAGATATGGTCTGAATGCTTTTGTGGCCTTTACTAATGCAAATGCCTATTTTTCCATTATGTCATACTTCAATTCAGACCTTTGTAATGATTTACTAAAGAAAGACACTGGTTGTTCATAACCACCGTTCTTACGTAACACTTAACAACAACAATATGTAAAAGGTAATGCATTTCCAGAAATGAATGAAAAAATCTGAAAAGGCTTTTAATAAAATCACGGAGACTTAAGAGCGAGGGGAGCCTCTTTGATGAAAGCCCTTTTGATAGACATAAAGCATCAAAGCTTCAGCGGTCAATCATTTTTTTACATCTTTCTTTAACATTTTTAGATATGGAAGCCGATGATCCGGTAAAGTTAAGAAATGGAATCTTAAACTAAAATTAATTTGTAAAAGAAAGATTATATTACCTTGCCAGGTTTGGGAATAGGAATTTTATCAATAGCTTCCACCCTCTCAGGATCTATTCTAATTCCCTCTTTTGAAACAATGTGCCCCAAGAGCTTACCCTCTGTAACTGCAAAATGAAATTTCTTTGGATTTAAACTAATACCATATTCAAGAGCTTTCCTATTGTTTAACTTTAATAGGAAAATTGAGATCTAATTCCAAGTGTTTAGAAATCTCTAAAGATAAAATCCCTAGGGCAACCAATAACACATGAATTTGGTCAATTGTATTTGCTTCTTAGAGGGTTTGAAGTTCTGATGATGATGTTAAATGTTTGTTTCCAAATGTATTCGAACAAGCAAAGTGTTTTGTAACCAAGAACAAGCACAAACTTATGGATATGAAAGAAAATATTTGTTGAGTCCCCACTTGGACAAGTCCAGCTATGCTTATCTTTAGTGAATGGTTAGATGCTTGACTTCACTGGCTCCCCTCCATGACACTCACTTATACAGGGTAGCCAAGCATCAACACCCATGAAACTCCCATGGCATGATTTTCATTTCTACTAAAGACCGTAAAAGTGTGGGGCGGCTTCAGAATGACCGTTCTTGTACCAACAAATAGATCAAGGATTTTGAAAATTTCTAAACAAGGGTTTTAGTTCAGACTTTCCATTTTTAGGAGTTGACCCAATGTGGCAAGAGACCATTAATTCCCTTCTCGTCGGAGTCAACCACCTGATATTGGCATTTATTCCAATATGCACATTTATATCTCGACTAGAAATACACTTGGCTTTAGAGCATTACCAGTTGAGTCATTCCCTTGGGTGAGTACTTTTTCCCCAAGGCAGGCCCTCTAAGATAAACAAAAGCGGGTAAAAATATTCATAGTTTGATCAGCCTTCGTTTAGTTCTAACAAAGGGAGAATACATGCAATAGGTTTACTCACACTTGCATAATGTTTTGTTCAATTTTTAAACCCAAAATGAAGTGTGGAGGTGATCGCTTTATCCCACCCTAAGATCACCAAAAAGGCCTTTTGATTCTCAAGATCGTTGTGAAGCGGGAGAGAAGTGCATATGTCCTTTTCGATGATGTTAGTTTAAGTAAGAAATCACGAAAACAAAGTAGTATATGTTCATTTTAACCTTTCAAATCAATTGTGAGTTCTTTTTAAAGCACCAAAGGACAAATGAGAGTTGTTTTGTTCAATTGTTAACTTCAAATGAAATCTAGTGAATTTGCCTAAAGTTCATTTTAACCCCTTTGTAATGAAAAATTGAAAGCCTTGGTAATGTTTGTTTTAAAGCCCAAAAAAAAAGTGAGTTAGTCTAAAATAGAAAATTAAAGCATACAACAAAATCTCCAAGCATTAAAAAATGCTTTATCAACTCCAATTTTAATGCTTAAATTCCCTCCAAGATTCTTCGAAGATCACTTCTAGCAAGCTCCTTATGCAAATGAAAATCCTCCTCGCTTTTCCTTTACACCTTCCTCATTTTCCTATTAAACAAAAGACATTCATGTGAGGATCAAAATATTAAATTCATTTTGATTATTAACTTCAAACAATAACATGATCTCAAATGAAAGGACAAATGATTTGGATGATTATGATAATAAAAGGAGGATTTATAAGTGAATCATGCTTTGATATTGATTTCATTGAGAAGGTATCACACTTGTTAGACCCATTATCTCCCTTATCATAATCCACATCACTAGAGGTATTGAGCCAATAAATCAACCACAAAGAATAAATCTTTCAAAAGAATCATCATAATCTCAAATATTGACTATCTCAAAGTTATCAAAATGATGTGATAATTTATAACATGAAATTTGAAAGCCCATAAATTGTATCAACCACACAAAATACATCTTTCAAAAGAATCATCCTAATCTCAAATGTTGACTATCTCAAAATAGTCAAAATGATGTGATAATTTATAACATGAAATTTGAAAGCCCATAAATTGTATCAACCACAATGAATACATCTTTCAAAAGCATCATCCCTGAAATCTCTCCAAGTATTTGAGCTATCTCAAAGTAGTCAAAATGATGTGATAATTTATAACATGAGCTTTGAAGCCCATAGAACACATAGCAACCACAAAGTGCATGTAAAGCATCATGCATGTCTCAAATGTTGACTATAGAAGTAATCAAAATGATGTGATAATTTATAACATGAACTTTGAAAGTATAAATTACACTTGCTCAACCTTGCACAAAGAATACATCTTTCCAAAAGCATCATCCCTAATCTCAAGTGTGACTATAGAAATAATCATAATAAATGTATTAGTATAAAATTATGACATTTATTATAGGATCAATAAGTATTTAATGAAATAGTATGAGATAATTATGAATGAATAAAATACTTAATCAAATCAAATCCAATTACTAAAATCATTCATTAAAAGACATATATTACTAAAAAGATTGCCGACACATGTTGTTTTAATTTCGATATTCTTTGGTTGATTTTCTATCAATCAAGTCAAAGAGACAAAGCATATTGTTAGCACCTTCATAGGAAAAGAGAGTCAGATACACCTCAAAATTAAATGCATCCATTTCCTAATGAGGATTTTTTGACAAGGTGGAAGTTATTATCGAGGAATAGATTCACCCGCAATCCAAGAAAAAATCAAAGCAAAATTGAAAAGGAACAAGTATTTAATGATAGAACTAACAAGCGTAAACAATAATATATCCAGGAAGGGAACCAACACTATTTATGATGGCATGATGTGTTTTGCAAGACACATGCCTCCTTTAGAGCATTTCATTAAAGATACAAGCATGATGACTTCAAAAGTGTAGGAGACTCCAATTTCAGCCTTCCTAGAAAGTGCGCCAAAATCAGCCGTATTTCACAATATACTTCAGCATGTTCTCAGCCTTTGCTAGCATATATATTTGATGGGATGTGAGCATTATAAATATTCATGCATCATGGCTATCCGTATAAAGCTCTCAAATGGTAGGCTACCCGTATAAGGTTATCAAAGTCAAGAAAATGACACAATCAAATGTAACTATCGTATTACTTAAATGCTTACTTAAGATCATTTATGAAGATATTGCAAGCTCGTCGAGTCAATGATTACGAATGTGACATTAAGAAGAACACAAGAGTTTATTATCTCAAAAAGCATACCACTTAAAAAACATTTCAATGTACTGAATGAAAAATTAAAGAGAATGATATGTTGGCGGGGGTGTCAGTGACAAAGAATGAGAATTGGCACCAAAATATAATGGGTCTTCTTCACAATACTAGCTCAAATGGCATGATACTCAATCACCTTAAGAAGTCTTAAAAGGAGGCATGGTGGATGGCGGAATTTACTAACCCAACAACTTCCCCTTTATGCCATCTCTACATTCTAGCACATCCTACACAATTTTTGGTTGAGCAAAATCGATATTTTCTTGTATGTTATATTAGATCTGAGTATAGAATAATCTTCTATTTTTTTGACTTAGAGTCCAATGCTGGGGAGTTTGACTAAGACTCATTTTCTGAGGGAGGTGGTCGAAGAAAGTTAGTACAAATTTGGCATGGTCCATCCTTGTTTCATTGTCCACTTTCTTTATTATTGAGATGTTATAGCCCTTCATTTCATATCTTCCTTTGGATTTTGTTTTCCTCATTTATTATTCATGCATACAACCATTTGAGTTTGCAATATAAAAAAAAATAGATTCAATTTCTATCAAGTTGTAACTAGACTACAAATCGGTACTCTTACTTTGTGAACATCATGCAAAAGAAACTCTAAATGTGTTTCATGATAACTACACCACTTGATTCAATTTCTATTTCATAAAAAAGTGATGTCCAAAGAATACACATATGTTGGACAGTGCTTGAGAATAATCTAATCCCACACATAAAGACAACGTAATCTAAAAATGGAAGACTAGAAAGTGACTCATAGAATTCAACATATCTATCTCTCCAATATGGCACATGAATCTATTAATTAGGTAGTGTAGAGAATGATATTCTCTCATAGTATGCCAAAATATGAGCATAGAGAGGGCATGCGAACCTTTTTAAGATGTGGTCTCAAGTAATGCAATGATTTGCACAACTATATGCAAAAGTTGTTGAAAGTATTAAAGAGAGCTTTCAAAGAAGCTGGCCACAGTGGTAGAATAGGAAACTGCTTAGCATTCCACCGATCTTTACTTGCGGCCTCTCTGCGCCAGTACTTAAAGAATGGATGCATAAAAGAGGGCCCATGAACTATTTGAAGTCCTTTGCACCGCATCCTCCATTTATCCGCACCACTATTCAGAAAGCTCTAAAACATAGTTATAAATATTTTCAAATCATGGATTTTAATTTTTTATGATAGTTACAAGTCACCATAGTATTAGATATGCATAAGTATGGAGACATAGACAGGGTGTAAGCTACATAATGAAACTCTTAAAGCAAACATGGTCTCATAGATTGCTTATTGCAGCATTCACGCAAATGAATCTAAATGAAAATAAAAATTAGAAACTTCCAAGCAAATACTATTGGCAGGTGTAAAAAAGTTTTTAGAAAAGGTGTTAGAAATGATTTTAAGCAAATGCAATCAATTGTCTTTAAAATAGAAACAATATCCTTTACCCACATTTATTCTGCCTACGCCAAAATGGGAATCTTTGGAATAGAGTATGAATGTCCAACGAAGCATAAAATGCAGAGAAATTTATCAATTAACAAAAGGAATTATGATTTGATACACCAAAATACAGATTTCCAACTCCATTCAAATCAATAGATGATATAATGAATCATAAATCAGATTTAGAAATGTTAGTAACATATGAAAGCAAGATATGAATGCGGGTTTTCCCTCCTAGTGCCATTTTGTGTGCACTATAAATCTGCAAATAGCTCAAATCTCAAACACATATTAGCAATGGGTTAGTTCAAGCTATGGACATCTACATATGCTCTTATGAAATAATACATCATGCCTTACAAGAAAACTAATTGAAAACATAAAAGAAGCATGATCTATACCTATTCAACAGTGGATTGGTGTCACTTGTGAGAAGTGACACTTTCCCAATCCTTCACAAACTCAAATGATGAAGATGCCTTGAAGATGGAGTGAAGTGGAAAAAATTAGCTCTCAATTGAAGAGAGTAACTTTGCATGAAGATTGTGGATGGATTGTTGAAGAACGAGCCTTCTATTTATAGAATTTCAAGTTGAAACAGTGCCCAAAAGAGAGTAATGTCGGATAAAAATTTAGCCAATAAGAAGGAGCCACTTGTCACCTTGTGAGTGGATGGAGGATGTGCAAGTTTTGGTCAATGTGCCAATAAATGAGATTAGATGGCCTTTTCAAATTCAAATTTAGCTTGTTGGAGGGAGAAAAAGAGACTTAAAATGCCAAGTGGGGGACATGTAAGAGGGGAGTTATTGTCATGTTGGAATGGACAAGTCAAATTGTTTTCAAATTCAAACTTGAGGGAATATTCTCCAAAGATGCTTTGTTGAGGGAAAATGAGGATTTAATAAATGAGTTAATTGATTTATTTGTGCAAGTGGGAAAAACTAGATGATGTGATGGGTGATTAGATTATATTAATCGTGGTTTGATTAATTTAAGATAATGATTAGATGATTTGACTCATTTGACTTTAGATTTAGGGATTTAAACTAAATCAAAGGGAGATGAAAGATGTTTTAGATTTAATTAAATAAAAAATTGACTTATTTAATTAAAAGGATGATGTCAGGCCTAAATTAAACAAAGTTGATTTATTTAATTTAAATGGATGACCTTAGGAGATTGATTTAAATAGACTTGATTTATTTGATGAATGGATTTAATGAACCTTGATTTACTTGATGAATAGATGAATATGACCTAATTAAATGTATGGTGCTAATTTTGCATGTCTATAGTAGCATTAAAAGAAGATTTTGAACCACTTTCACTTAGACCAATTTATCTCTCAAGTGTATCTAAACTCGCCTATTTATTGATCTTTGCTTCCAATATTTTATTTTTTTGATTTATACACCTCAAAATTTCCACACTAATTATTTTTTTATTTTCAATTTTTAAATTTGAACAGTTCCAAGTTAATATAGTTTA